>CABFWB010006714.1:0-30678 GCA_902151455.1 Timema bartmani
ATTATTATTATTATTATTATTATTATTATTATTATTATTACTATTATTATTATTATTATTATTATTATTATTATTATTACACCCGACCGGGATCGAACCACGATCTCCCTGTCATCGGCAGTCTAGTCTAATCCAAACATTACCTTCCTTTTTTTTAAGCACCACCTCTTACTACACATTCGGGTTATACGCTTATCTACTAATTATACTAACGGGCTAAGGATGAGGAAGTGTGCTCAAATTTTCTTGGAAGGAGAGTGGAAAACCATTTAGGAAAGACCACCCTTAGTACACCCAACCGGGATTGAACCACGACCTCCCCGACATTGGCACTCTAGTCCGTTGCAAGAGTAGCACCCTAGACCATGCGGTAACCGAAGCCGGTTTTATGTAAAGTTAAAAATGCTACAATGGTATTTGTAGGATTAACGTAACATGTAACTATGATCATCACATGATTGGTGTGTTTAACATTGAAGTCTAGAATTTAGATAATCTTGTTTTGCAATAATATTTTAACTACGTCATTAATTTGAACCTTAACACTGTGGTTTGCATGTTTGATTATCAAGCAAAACATCCGATAACCTCAAAAGAATTACCAAATTGATTGTAACGACGTTGCAACGTCGTCTAGTCTTTTGTATTTACAACATTCATACGACATTATGACAGTGGTACCGGGTACGGTAGCTTACAACCCTATACACAGGGAGTCGAACCGAAATTTTAAAGGTTCCGTTCTGGTTTTATAAAATTAAAGTTCCTGTTCCTATTGGTTTCTAATTAGGTTCCGGTTCTTAAAATTTTATATTTACTTGTTTTAGTTCCATTAAAATATTTGTAATAATATTGAAACAAAATAAACTACAAAACAAGTTATTTATATAAACAATACAAATAATTCAGGAGTTTGATAATTGCACCATTTAATTAAAATTCTGGTTTACATTTGAGCAGCAGAAGATCGTTTCGTTTTAGTTTTATTTGCCGGAACTCTAAAAAATAATGAAAGATGGCCTCTTTGGCTTAATGATCAAGTTTCTGTCTACATATCCAAAGATTCTGAGTTCGGAGCCCAGTGCTACCAGATTTTTCTGTGAAGCAGTGGGTCTGGAACGAGATCAAACTCAACCTCGGGAGAGTAAATGAGAAGCTACTTGAATAAAGAAGTAGTGGCTCTGGTATGGAAAACTGAGATTAACGGATGAAGGGTTCGTCGTGATGAATACATGACACCCTCTATTCGCAGAAGCTAGCACTATCTCCGCCAACAGATGGAGGCCGCTCGTTCAGTATAGCTCGATTGAGGGATGACGCCATGAAATTTTATTTTATAATTTTTGATAATAATTTCGTTCTATTTTTTAAATTAATTTATAAAAAAAACTTTATTTTATGCGTATTTTCAAATGAAAAAATAAAAATAAAGTGGCTTATGCTGGTTTATTGCAGCCAAACCAACTACCTACCGTGTCAGGAACTAAAGGAAATATTGTAGACCTATATGATTTTAGATTATTTGTATAAAAATTTTAATCAGCTATGTCTGTCCATTCTCTTTATAAATAAAAACATTATTTTATGCTTTATTAACAGGCTATTAACCCACTTCGGTGGCTAACGTAGCAGTTTCCTGTTGAGCTAGACTGCCGAGGACAGGGAGATCGAGGTTCGAATCTCGGTCGGGTGAACTGGGGGTGGTTTTCCCTAAATGATTTTATACACTTCTTCCAGGCAAATGCGGGTTCACTTCCACTAAAATTCAACCTTCCCAATTCCTAACCCAATATAGTAATTAGTACTTAAGCGTATAGCCTGAATGAGTAGTAAGACGCGGTGCTAAAGAAAACAGGCTATTAAAATAATGGTCCAGCAATATTCTCGATTTCATTTCAAACATTAAATATTTAAATGTTAGTACTTTCTTGAAGTCCTTAATTTGTAGACACACCAAAATAATAAATGAGTTTGTAGGGTTACAATATATAAACTTTATGTAATTTACATTAAGAACCAACCCAATCATTTCCTCTCTCTTAAGACGACTTCTTACTTGATATTTGAGTGCAGAGTAAAAATGTTAGCACATTTCGACTCCCCCCCTTTATCCCACCAAGAAAACTAGCTATCTAACATAACTTTTAGGAACAACACTTTAAAATAAATCTCTTCGTATTTAGTTTAGACTTCTTGTCTACAACTGGCCAGGTTCTCATTTTTCAGTACTCACTCTTCTTTGATGTTTACTGTCACTCAAAGCTAAATACATCTTACTACGCTTCTAACCTAAAGAGAATAAGAAAACCCCTAGCAATATAACAATAATCATTTCTCAATAATCTGAACTCGTTTACTGCTATGTGCTTATTGAAACTTCAATAGCCACTTGGAAAATAAATATATCCTATTCTCACAAACATTCATAAGAAAAGGGAAAATCTTATATTCGAAATAAAATTAAGATTCAGAAATAATGGCATAAAATATCAATTATAATTTTATTTACATGTATAAAATGTAAGGAGCTTTAAGAAACGATAAAAACCCATACTAACCTAAAAATATATATCAATTATTCTTGTTCCGGTTCTGGTTCCTAAAAAATAACTGTTAATTTCGGTTCTGGTTCCGGCTCCGGTTCGTCTCCCTGCTTGAACGTATCTAGCAGACCAATGTCCTACATGGGACCTGAAATACTAAACATGCGACTATGACAATAATATGTAGAAGAGTGCAACTCTATTTAGAACAATTAGTAGCCAAATAACATTGAACATAGCTATTTGATAAGGGGTAGATACATACATTAATATACATCCTGATTTTGGTTGAAAACCTGTCCTGAAAGGCCTTATTTCATACCACTAACCTACTGTATATATTTCATTGTATATTTCTAGGAATAGTCATAAGTGCGTAGGGTGTGCCAGTTGTAATACGAAGAAGGCGGGATCAACACCATCCCCCGCTCCACTCCCCCCAACCCCTTGAGAAACAGTTTGATTTTTTTTTTTTTAACAATTGGAATAGTATATTAAAACAAGAAAGAAAAATTTGTTTGATTTTGCAAAACTTTTCCAATTTTTGTTGTGGCTAGTGGGGGTGACATGGCACCCATAGGCCATAGCACCCACGCTGCGCACGCCTATGGGAATAATCCAATGTCAACTTATATATCCCGGGATTAATCTTGTCACCATAGCTTGAAATTGATAAAAAGGTCTACTTTGGTTTGTATTACACCTTCTTGTTCTTAACAGCATGGGGCATGGTGTGAGCCCGCAACCGAGCTGGGTTAGTTAAAATTTAACTGACTTTGGCCTTGCATACAATGTAGCAAAACTATTATGGACTATTATGGGTGTGCTTTTTCCAATTGTTAATTTTAAGTGTACTTTTATTGTGCTTAAGAGTATGCTTTTTGAATTTAAGTCCGATGCCCGGTTTTAAAATGTCACTGGTGTATTCGACCCATCCTCAATGCTGTTTTAGTTCTACTTAATATGATTTATAAGTTTTTGTTAAAATTATTTGGAGTCTTTGGATTGCCGGCTGGGGAAGAGAGGTATGAGGGGTGGCAAATACTTCGTTTTCTCTGGTTTGGGTGCACCACTGCATCTGTTTATTTCAATAGCTGTATAGTTATTTAAAACTTTGTTTCTTAATGCAGTGTAGTGTTACTGTAATCAGCATTTGTAGTAATTTAAATTTTGATTGAGCGAATTGGAATTCCGTAACTATTTTTAAAATGATCTTTTTATTTTAAACTTAAAAGTCACCTTAAGGCTATGAATAAATAATTCAAATAAGCTTGTAGGCCTTTACGAAAAAGTACTATAATAGAGTGAAAATAAAACATGAAACTCTAATAATAAATAAAAAAGACATTTTGATTATAAAAATTTTACAAACACTTGAACTCAATCCATAGACTAAATTTTATGTTCAGACATTTAGGACAACGCATCTTTTAAAAATTAAGTTTGAACTTAATCAAGAACAATCTGTCTACAATTTGAAAAGCGTTAAATTATTATTTTTAGAGGCTCAAACGGTGATACAAAGCCTTTACTTACATTTATACAAATTTTAAAACATTTTAGTTAAAAGTTTGACTCAAAAGGAACATTCTGAAAAGTATAGCTGAGGTAGCCTACGCCTCAATTTTAAAAATAGATAATTTCAAACCCTATCAGTGGTCACGTGGACTAAGCGTCACTCTCACCTGGTCTGGTTTGGCGGTGTTGGGGACGTTAAGTTTCAAATCCCTGATAGGCGTACCGAGTTTTTTTTATAAATAGCTTCCCATTTCGTCCATGTAAATGGGGGTACAGTTTCTCTAAACTTTTACTTACTCGTCCTTACCTTTTTTTTAGCGCCACTTCTTACTACTTGTTCAGGTTATACGCATATTATATATTAATTACGTTAGTGAGTTAGGAATGAGGAGGGTTTAATTTATATGAAGTGTATCCGCACTTACAGGGAGGCCAAGTGGAAAATAATTTTGTAAAAACTACCTTTAGTACACCCAACCAGAATTCGAACTCCGATCTCCTTGTCATCTGTAGTCTAGACTCTAGTCTAACACTATAGTAACACCTTAAACCATGTGGCCACCGAAGCCAATCCTACCACTTTTTTTCTTTCAGTCAACAATCATTAAGGTTGGTTCGATATGAGTCCGGAGCTGGGCATTCACTTAGCCTTTCGGCTGGTTAATGCTGCCTGCACCATCTGGTAGAAAGCACATTTACTAGGGTATTTAAGGAAGTATGGTGATTCCCCGTTGCTTTCCACACTGAATTTCTATAATCGAGCGCGAAAGACCTACTAATTTTGCCAGGAAATATATTTTCACATAATTCCAGGGTTCCTTTTCATGCCACAATCGACATGGGACCGACGGCTTTACTTCCCCTCCGAAGGACGTTATAACACGGATTTTTATTGCTCAAGAAAATTCCGTAGACCCCTGCTGAGTTTGAACCCACAAACATCGAGTCCTGAGGCGAAAACTTGATTCTAAGACCACCGAGGTCGACCCTACTTCGTCAGTACAGTCAAATGCCGAAATTGACAGATTCAAAGGTTTGGGTACTGTGTTAGCAGATAGGAATGAAATCCGTGGTGGAGAGTTGATAGTAGGTGGAGGGAAAGAAGAGAGAGGGGGAGGGGTCAAAAACAGAAATCATGCAGGCAATGCTATTAATCAGTTTGTTATTATTATTATTATTAGCACCGCGTCTTACTACCCGTTCGGTTTATACGCACTTACGCTAATGTGTAATGGTAGGGTGATTGTGATATGAAATGGAGGACCTACAGTTTAACGTGGAATCCGAACCATGGTGGAGGCCTGGCATTCCTCACATTCACAAGTTGTGATTAATACACATCTTGCCAGAGGTGAAGGAAGGGTTTGGCATTCAGATAAATCTGTGCCGGGACCGAGGATCGAACCCCGGACCCCAGCACAGAAGTCCGACACCTTACCCCTAGACCACCAGGTCAGCATCAGTTTTTTAGCTTTAGCTGTTGTCGGCTTGTTTCTTGAAATATTAATCTGAGAATATATAAAAACAATAACACTACCCGTGTTACATATATGTGAAGCGTGGTCCCTCACTTTATACCAAGAGAATACGTTGGGAGTTTTTGAGAATAAAGTGCTGGGAAATATATTTGGGCCTAAGAGGGATGAAACAGACATGAAAATAGAGAAAGTCCCATAATGAAGATCTTCACGGCTCGTATGGATCCGAAAATATAATAAGGATAATCAGGTTTTCAGGTGCGCAGGTTGAGGTGGGGTGGTCATGTGGAGCGTATGGGTGATGACAGGTGTGTATACAACGATTAAGTTGGGAAACCTGAAGATACAAGACTCTGATAGACCAAGACAGTGGAGGGGAGGATAATGTTATAATAGGTTGAAGGATGGTGGGGTGTCTAATTAGGGATTGGATGGAAATATCTCATAATATAATTGAATTGCGAGTTTACGTTTTGGCAACCATGAACTTTTAAGTTCCTTAAGGCCAGAGAGATGGTTAGTTAGCTAGTTAATTAAATGCAGATAGGCCTGTTTGATTGTAAGATGCATTAAGAAATTAAATAATTATAACTAACTTAAGATTATTTATTTAAAACTTATCATATTTGAAAATAATTTTTTATTATAACCGGTTTATAGTGGAATGATAACGGCACCAATAGTTCAATACTAGCACTAAGCGATTTTAACCCAAATAGTCTTGAGAGTTTAATCAAAAACCTGTAATTCGTTCCAAAAAATTCAGTTTATTCCGGCTGTTAATCCACAGTGAGGACCCACCTTGGTGGCGTAGTTAGCTAGCGCGCTGGTTTCGTGTTGAGCTAGACTGCCGAGGACGAAGAGATCGAGGTTCGAATCTCAGTCGGGTGAAATGGGGGTGGTTTCTCCTAAATGGTTTTTCACTTTCCCTCCACGCAAATGTGGGCTCACTTCCTCTATATTCAACCTTCCCAATTCCCAACCCATCAGCGTAATTAGTACTTAAGCGTACAACCCGAACGGATAGTAAGACGCGGTACTAAATATAATCCACACTGAGACAGAGAAACTAAAGATTAAGAGACAGTTTTACTTTACTTTTAATTTTAATTTGTTTCAGTGCCCTCAAGTTCTAAGCTTTAGCATCTCTCTTTCGCAATAAAATAGACTGCCGATGACGGGGAAGTAGGGGTTGGAATCACGGCTCACTATATTAAAGTTGCTTTACCCTAATTGGGTTTTCTATTATCTATCTACGCAAATGTGGGTACTCTTATTCTAAATTTAACCTTACTCATTCCTACCACATTAGCATAATTAGTACATATACGTAGGCCTGTAAACCTAACGGGAAGTAAGGTGGAGTGCTAAAATAAATAAAAAATAATTTAAATGCTTAGATACATTGTATTAGAAATTAGGAAATTTTACTTTGCGTAGAAGTATACATTTAAAATCTTTAGCCTAAATGTGGGATTTTTGAAACTATAGAAATATTTTGTACTAAATTCACTTACAAATATAAACTAATTATAAATATAAATCACTTCAAGAAATAAGCAAATAAAAAGCACCTTAATTACAAATGCCAAATGATATCTAACTGCCCAAGCTCAATGTCATTATAAAAGTCAAAGGTGATGGTTGTGTCAAGATTCACTAAGATCATTAGTTTATAATTACATTTATCAAGCTCTTAGTAATAAAAAATTGGAACATATTAAGTAGAAGAGATTATTTTATTCTTGTTTATTTTAATTCTTGTTTGGTTTCTTAATCTGAAGGTCAAACGATAAGCAATTTAAATATTAGAGCTTTTCAAAACACCCAGACAAACAGTTTCTGTCAAAGCTCTTGGTTGCAAGAAACAAACATGAGCGTATTGGTGAGTAGGATTGTCAAAAAGATGTTCACATTTTAATTATAAGATAATTTAGAAAATAGTCTGGGCTTATGCTAAAAAGTAACACCTTTTCCATCATTTACATTTAAAAACAATTAGTTCAACAACCATTGTTTGTAATTAGAGATGAATTTGAGTACTGGCTCCCATTAGCTTTAAACTAAGTTTAATGAGTAAAGTAGAATTAAAATATAGTTTTAATGTTTAATATTATTTATATATTACATTTATATATTACATTTATATATTATTATATTATAATATTATATTTATATATTATTTATTTATATTATTATTTATTATAATATTTAATACATATATACACACACACACACACACACACACACATACAATCTAAATAAAACCTCAGGGTGTGTTCAATGATGTCGTATGTTCTGTTACTTTATCACTATTTTACGATGCAAACGCCCTTAACCAAGTGACCGCTAGTTTGGGTGGATTCAAAACCAAGAACCAAGAAACATAGAAAGCTGAAACTATGCATTTGCAATTATTGAAACTCTGTTAGCGTAAACTTGCTATGGTCATACTTACTTAGGTTAACTTAGTTTATTCCCTTACAGTTTACACATATTGTAAGCCAGACGTTTTAATCCACGGGACCACCAGTGCGAGTAGCCCCAAAACCAAGGAGCAGAAATATAGGAAATTTTGTTTAATTACGTAGGAAAACTGGTAGAAGTACACCTCAAGCATTTATTTTTATGTTTGTATATATTGTGAGCCTGACACCCTATATTGCGTTAACTCTCTTGTGGATAGCTTAAAACAAATAAACCAATAGAGTGTCAACTTTACATATGTACTAATGAAAAAGTAAGGCTTAGTTTTTTTATATTTTCTCATATTATGAGCCTGAAGATTTAAATTGCGAGAATACTGGCTTGTGATATTAAAACCATTTATAACATTGTTAAATATTAGCATGTGTTGTTTAATATAAGAATATGTACGTATTCTTATTTAACATACACACATATACGCATTAATAAATAGAATTTATTGCAAAAACTCAAATAAATGGAAGATAGAATCACACAAACTTTATCATATTGTGTATTATAGCTTCAAAGAAAATGTTCAAAAATAGGTTTTAAGTAATATTCTCTTAAGTAAGTGTTCCTCATTAAAAATAACACATCATCTTTTTAATCACAACAAACACTCTCTATATATAGATTTTAAAACAAATTGTTCACATATTTTAAACAAATTTCAAATTTTCAAAAATAAGATATTTGTAAACCACACTAAGATTATTTTTAATTTGTAAAAATAGAAACGTATTCCTATTTATCATGAGAAAATATTCCCAGATACCCATTTTGAACTCAATTTTCAAGGTCAGTTTCGAAAAAATTACAAATTTTCTATAATTTATCGTAAGTAAACCATCCTCAAATCAATTTATTTAAGAAAAAAAGATTTACTATTTATCATGTAAAATAGTCCCCCATTAAATGTGTTTAGAGGAGGATGTGTTGCGGCGTTGTTGATTAATAGGAGCACTTTTCCTGTTTTCCCTTCCCTTTCTCGATAATTCTTAACACTTGGCATGATTTCATTGATGTATCAGTCCGGGAAAATTGTGGCAGTCACCCAGGTAATCTTGTGTGACTTGTAATAGACAGGCAGGCATGTCACATTTTCGAGGCAACATGTTTGTTTTTATTTTTTTCCTGTGATCATTAATTGCAAGGAGTGTGATCCACTTAAATTGCCACACAACATTGCAATTATTTTCTCCTTACTGTCTTTAAAGCCTGGAGCGAAAGTTTCACTACGTGAAGCTAGAGACTTTGGTGATAGAGAACGCCAGTTGACACCAGTTTCATCTTTGTAGACATCCTCCCTCGAGTACCCCTCTTCATTAACCATGACCTGAAAGTTACCTTTAAATGTCTGTACTGGGTTAGCATCTCCAGACAAAAATTATCCTTGAATATTTAGTTCCCTTGTGCTATGCCTTTACTTGAAATTCTTCGGTCATCCGGAACTAGCCTAAAATTTGGCGGTCCACCTAATTTTTATTAAACTGTTAGCCCTTTTCGCAGATTAATGGACCTGATATATGCTCACCTTGTAACGTTTAGAGAGCTAGCCTGATATATTAATGTTTGTTCGTCACCATTAGGGTGACATTTGATATAATGATTGAATTGAATCCAAGTTTGCTATCCTGTATTATATATAAAAAAAAAGATGACGTCTTATTTTAGAAATTAAAAATTCAGATGTTTTTTTTTATTTTAAGTGGATAGATAGTTTTTTGCTAGATATTTCACACGTTGTAGATTTTAATTTAAAATCCCTACTAATTACGTCATATACATGACAATTCCCGACACGTGAAATTTGGAACACGGGTTAAGATTTCATCGACTCTACCTACACGGGTCCTCGTCAGGAAGGAAAGTGAATTAGATGCTTACCCTGAATGGGGTATATCAAGCGACATAGCAACTCATCAACATAAAACAAATAAATCTTACTACCAGCTCTCATTTATAATGTCGTGATTTTGAATACAAATGCGAATAATAAATTATTGGGATGTATATTCCATATCATTACAACCTTAGCTCCATCGTTGTGTGGAAACCATATGTACATTGCATCTTCTAGCTCAGAATTTTTGTCCATTTGTAATGTTAATCTTCTTTTTAGATCCCTCTTTGTAGTCTAGCGTTAGTGCATACTACAGTATGGTGTCCTTTAATGTGAGAAATGTCCAGGTCTGGATGAAGCCTGGAAAAAAATTTAACCGCTCAACACACCCGTTCGGATCTTCCCAATAGTTTATTTCAACCCCTCTTCCGCTCTTAATCTTTAACAGACATTCTTACTTAAGCTCATCCTCCTCTTTAAGCCGGGGCTTAGTGATTCTCAGATACTTTGGTGTGGCATGTGAATTGATACGTGTGTGAGGTGTATTCCTAAACCAATGAACATTTGTTTCTTCAAACATAGTCTTTCAGACTTCAAGATCTTTTTCGGTATAATGCATCGGCTCCTTTCTGATGATTAGCTCCAAAATACCTCTTGTGTAAGATAACATAATATTATTTAGAAGTAGAGTTCCATCGTTCATGTTAAACAGGATATGGGTTCTACCTAGTGTGGCTATGCTCCCATCATAGAGCACAGCGTAAGTTTTATCCAAACGATCGGGAAAGTTCCCTCAGCCCCCCTCGCTGTTTGATGAGGTTTCCATGAGTAAAAATGAAAACTCAATTCTAGCTATCATAATTGAATCTGTTGAGCCGTGTGTCCAAAAACCATCCACATGCTTCTATGTAGCAGATGGAGGATTACTTATGCATGCATTACTTTGGGGCAAACCTGAAACATATAAAGATATGTCTGGAATATGTCAACTTGATCAAGAGACGTTTTTCTCCATGTGTAGCAGTAGTTTTCGATGGCTACACATCTGTATCATTCACTAAATGTGTTGAGAGGCAAAGAAGAATGGTTTCGAAAATGTCAGCAACAATTGCATTCGACTAAAACATGTTGGTTACTAATAATCAAGCTAGATTCTTGCGAAACTCTGAAAACAAGTCACGGCTGATTCAAATGATGTGGCATTATTTCCCTTCTAAAGGGATACGAGTGATACAGGCAGAGGACGATGCAGACGCGTTAATCTGCACAACTTTAATATATGCTGTGAGAATTGTGGCATATCAGTTGCAGTGGTGGGTATTGATTCCGATCTTCTGGCTATCTTGATAGCACTAGGGATTCCAAATAGGTCATTGTTCTTCCTGCGGCCACAAACCGCTAAGAACGATGGGACGTTTTACTGCATCACAAAAATATAAGAAGCTCTTGGACCAATGAAGAAGTCTTTTATCTTTTTGCACGCAGCCACTGATTGTGATACAACTTAAACCATTTATAGAAAGAGAAAGAAAACAGCTTTCAAATTACTTACAAAAAAGGTGAACTTCTTTCTACTGTTTCACGGTTCAACACTCCACTTCTTGACTCTCAAAAAAGTTGTTTAAATAGGGGAGGTGTTTCTAATATAATTTTTTGGAGGAGGACAAAAAATAACTTCCCTGGATGAGCTACGATACAACCACTACAATAGAAATGTCAAGAAAAAACTTTCTTCCAAATTTAATCTGGTGAATCTTCCACCAACCAGTGCAACTGCTTCCCAGCATTCGCTTCAAGTTTACCTTCAAGTGCAACGGTGGCTTGTAAACTATTTAAATTCTACTACATGGGGATGGGTTATGATGGAATGCATATTACACACAGTACCATCAACTATACCAGTAGCTTATGAAGACTTTCTTAATATGAATTCATGTAAATGCAAGATAACAACATCCAAGGATTGTGACGTTAAATCTTGCCAATGCGAGCAGGCAGGTCTTCTCTGTTCCAAGTTCTGTTCTGTTTGCCTCGGAGAGTCGTGTAAGAATTCGGCACCTCCTGAGGACTTTGAAGATGATGGTGATGAATGACCTTAAAATATTGATACCTTTGTACTTTTAAAACTTTTCCAATGTTCATGTGGCTCACTTTTTTTTGTAAATATCTATTGTACCTAATTTAATTTCATTAAAATGGCTTTTGAAAACCTACATTTATTGAGGCTTTGAATTATTGCATTCAATTCCAGATACATATTACAATAGGTATCAACTCAGTGAAATATTTTCCAATTTACTCATCAAATAAAAAAGTAATAAATAAAACAAATAAAATCAAGTAACGGTGAACAAAACTTATTTGGTCTTCGAAATGAGAGTAGTTATGTCCCTGGGTTTGATCGTGTCGCAAAAAAAAAATTGCATATCTCCGTAAATTTTTGGTGGATTTGAATGATTTTTTCTAAATAAGCGTTAAAATAAACTCAATAAATAGAAATATTTATTTCATTGTCGTTTTGAAGATGCGAGACCAAATAAGCGAACATTACAGGGTAAGAGTTGAAATTTCAAAAAATTAAGATTATAAATCGAATAAAAAAATTAATGAAATTTTATGGTTACATTCATAGTATACGACGAAAGAGGGACATCTATGGAGAAAGCATGTTCGTTCAGATTTGAAATATCTGGTTTTTTAGCAGAGATATGAGGGAAAACTTGAGGAGATGCGGTTGTTGTACGGCGGCCATCTTTGATCCGACATTTTTGATGGAAGCTCACATGGCACTGCAGGGGACTTTTGGGATTTCATTTCACACGTCATTTGGAGCAAACCCTCAAATTTGTAGCTAATTATGAATTAATTTCACCTGAAAGCCTTTTTTTCCTTAGCTACATAGTTTGGTTTTTTAATGAAAACAGCATTTATCATTGCCACTCTGCTGGGAGTTAAATATATAATATAGTCAATGACTAGAACTTTAAATAATTGTTAATGGACCATTCCACCAATATTAAAACACATTAAATAACAGCTGGTTATAAAGTTACAACTTTATGTGTGTTTTAAGTTTAATGGCTCACACACTTTTATTTACTCACATTTTCATATAGTTGTATTCAAGGACATAGAAAGGGGTGGTCCGAATTTAATGGACCTTCCTGTGGGGCTCATACACACGTATAAAAATTTTCATTGATCAAATGTATATTATTCATTTATTTGAGGTGTTTAACATGCACTTTCTGAACCGACTGATAATATCAGCACACGAGAATTTATATGAACGAGAGTGAAAGTGCCTACTAATTTTGCCAGGAAAGGTATTTTCACATACCTACCAGGGTTATTTTACATACCACAATCGACATGGGACCAACGGCTTTATTTTCCCTCCGAAGTAAGTTGTGCTACGAATTTTTATCGCTCAAGAAAAATTCGTCGACCTCAGCTGGGTTTGAAATCACGAACATAGAATTAAAATTTTCTAGCAGACCCCCCTGGAAAAATTATCTTTCTACTCCTTTGGTTGATAAATCGTTAGCAGTTTATGTCTCTATCAACTAATTAATTAATTTGCTTTTGGAACTAATGGCTGTGTGGTTTCAGGCATTGCAAACTAAATTGGGTGTGATTGACCCCTCTGAGCTGTTGCGCCCGGAACCCTCGTTTGCAGCCAAGCCGGTAGCTCAGTTCCGTGACTATACACTCGACTCTAATGACCCTATTAAGGAGAGGGTACGTCTCACCTACGAGAGGATGCATACCAACCAAACTGTAGATTTTGTCAATAGTAAGTCACTTGACCATTGGAAAGTCTTAGTTAAACATAGTAACAATTCACAAAGAAGTATCTATTTTTATGGATGATAGTTATAATACAAAAATATTATCCTATCTTATTTTATTTAATATTTATAATCTGTATTCTAAAAAAAGGTATGTAAGATTTTTTATTATTTGCAAAACACTTTTATTAGCTGCCTATAATATGTATGTTCTCACCTGCTCTCAAGGAATGTAAAACTCAGAATATAAAAAACAATAATTTTACCGGTTGTTCTATTTGCGTTTGAAACGTGATATTTTTACACACCCTGTACTCATCACAAGACTTTTTAGGATAATCAAGTCTCGTAGATTAAGGTGGTCAGGACATACAGCTTGAAAAGAAGATTCTATAGTCGTGTTCAGTGTACTGACTGGAAAACCTAATGAGGAGACCATTAGGAACATCTAGACGCAGATGGGAGGATAACATTAGAATATACCTGAAAGAGATAAGAGAGTAGTGAGGGGGACTGGATAGAACTATCTCAAGATTGGAGTAGGGTGTAATGAGGTGTAATGGATAGAACTAGCTCAGGTTAGGAATAGGCTGTAATAGGGTGTAGTGAGGTGTAATGGATAGAACTAGCTCAGGATAGGGATAGGCTGTAATGAGGTGGACTTTATAGAAATAGATCAGGGTAGGTATAAGGTATAATGAGAGTGACTGGATATAACTAGCTAGATCAAGATAGGGATAGGTGGCATACTTTTGTAAGTTCGGCAATGAACTCTCGAGTTCCTTATGCCACAGAGTAAGCAAGTAACATGTAGTTATAATTAAATTAAAAAATCTATGTATTGCAGATCCGCTTCGGTGGCCGAATGGTCTAAGGCAGGCGTATAAAACTCGTTTTATCACAAGGAACACATTGAAAATTAAAAATACAAAGGTGGCCGTATTGTAAGAAATTCTATATTTTCATATTTTTAAGTTAAAAGAATTCCAGTGAGGTACCTTACCACTATAAAAAGAAGATAGTAGTCCCTATGTAAAGCAATAAGAAAGACCCCCCTTTTTTTTTACAGAAATATAAAACCTTTTATCTACAGCAATGATATTAATGTCGGTCTTTAATCTTGAGTCGAAGTCTCTTTCATAACTGTCGACAAATGTGTGTTTGTAGACTGTAAGTCGATACCCTTCGGTGTTTGTTGTACCTTTTAATATGAGAAAGCATAATGTTAACATACGTATACCAGAGTAAGTCAAAACCTGATTCTTATAGGAAGCCAAACTTTCGACCACCAAATTGAGAATCAATAAAATTTGGCATTTTATAAATATATGTATTAATTATAAATTTTACCTAAAATGTTTTCAAAATCTTCCAATAATACTTCCTTATGTATTACTTTATAATTTATACCACTGATTAAATGAGCTAAGAATGTAAATACAATCATAATATTTTTTATGCCATTGTGACATTAGTTTCAAGTTTTCAAATATCGAATTCATATGAAAATCAGACTCTAGCCTATATACATCACGCTATCTCATCAGCGAGCTAAGCAGTGCCGAAAAATCCTGGCGTAAGTAGTGAACATACGTCATGCCTGGTGTTGTGAATACATAATATTGAACGTAATATGAGCTGGGGTGTAGAGGGGGGGGGGGCCGAGTCCATGTTTTTGGTGAATCCTCGTACTTGCACAAAACACTGCTCTCGACCAAGTTTAATTCTTTTCTAGCATTTGAAATTGTCAAATGTGTTTATATATTGTTTATTGAGAGCGAATCCGTGGGCAAATGCTAATATTTAATTTAGCATATTGAATTAAATAATAAAAGAAATTTGTTGTTTGTAAAAGCGTTTATTCAAAAAAGTAAGTTAATGGAGGAATATTTGTGTGGTAGATACACAGTATTTAAGAAAACACTTCAATCAAAATTTAACTGAGAAAGTTAGTCCAGTGCCAGTGATTTTTTGTTCCATCCAGAGGTTAAAGGATCAAATACCGGTCACCTGTATGGAGTTTGGTTTTCCCATTACAATTTACCATCCTAAAGCTAAGAGAATATTCTAAAATACTGCTTCAAATTTTACTTTATTCATCATGTTATCTTATATAAGCCAGTTTAGGTCGTTAAATAGTCAGTGCGCTGTGATTAAAGTGCAAACCTATTAAGGTAAGGTATTATAATAGAGCCCTTACACGATCAGTCATACTGTTAGTATTAATAAAGTAATAATTAATACTGACATTCTGATCGTATAGGGGTACTATAAGAGTTTGCTCTATTTTTCAGAAAGAAAAGAACGCTGGCTCAAATTTGACAAATTTGAGTCTACCATTATGGAGGCATTGTTGAAATTGAATGAATTGGTGGATGAAAGTGATCCAGATGTAGATGTGCCTAACATCGTGCACGCCTTCCAAACAGCTGAGCGTATCAGAGCCGAATATCCCGATTTAGAATGGTTTCATCTTACTGGACTCATTCACGATCTTGGCAAGGTTAGGCCAGATACTTTAAGAATGCTTGAGTGAAGTAGATGTTACAGTAAAGTATTATGATGGAATAAATAGCAAAGCTATTGGTTTATTACGGTTATAGCTACATCTAAATAGCAAATTCTTTAAATTAAACAATGGCACCTGCACACAGGAATATAACCCAGGACCTTTGGCTTAGTACGCCAATACTCTAATCACTGAACTATCCAGGAAACGTCCCGTGCTCAGGATCATTCTTCACTCATATTTTAGGGCAGAGTCTGTGATGGACATGTGGAAAATAATAACATAGCTATTTACTCCATCATGATATGCGCACTCACGCAATTATAATTGTTAATTTGGCAGTATAAAGCCAACTACCGAGTTGAAGATGGCTGCGTTATCTGATAGTTCGTGATCTTAATTGATCATAAATTTGTAGCCAACGATTTCTGCACGTCCATCACAGACTCTGCCTTAAAATATGAGTGGAGAATGACCATGGGCATGAGACGACTCCTGGATAACTCAGTGATTAGATCATTGGTATACTAAGCCAAAGGTCCTGGGCTCGATTCCCGTGTCCAGGTATCATTTTTTGATTCAAAGAATATTACGGTATTTAATTTTCCACTTTTGTCTTAGTACCCTTTCAGATTTTACTGATACATTAATTGTAAAAATGATCGGCCTCTTGTTCCAGGGGTCAGCTCCCCTGACTATTGATCTAGAGGTCCCGGGTTCGACTCCTGGTGGTACCATAGGTATTTTTCCAGAAAGGGAAACTGTTCCTACTATCACCATAGTCTCTTTAATTAGGCTTAAGTTATGTTTAAGATCAATCCTGGCTCCACACCTTCATATTAGCCATTATCACATCATCTCATTGCCAGTACGACGTCTAGACAACATCCAAGGTACACTCTGGACCACTTCTGTTCCCACAGTGAGGCTAAAAGTCTACATTTAAGGTGACCGTACTAAATACTGCATATCTCACAGACAAATAGGCCAGACATTTAAAAACTAAAGGAGTTAAGGTTAATAATATGAGAATTTTGGAGGCAGCTAGTTTAACTGAATTTTCGTGAATATAAAACGGTAAACTATTTAGGAAGAACCACCCTCAGCACACCCGACCGCGATTCGAATCACGACCTCCCTGTCAGCGGCCATCCCGTCTAAGATGAAAATGACGCGTTAGACCATGCAACTATCGATGTGGATGATGATCAGGTCTCGGATTTGATGACCCAAACATTAAATACCTATTAAATTACCTAAACGTTATTAAAAATATGACTTTATTTACAAAAATGGCCAAAAGATATTAACAAAAACTCGTCATGAATGCACGAGACTAAACCAAACACGCATTTTGCATATGAAAACACTGACATAATATATATGTAATGAAAAGTCCTTAACAACTAACACTCGCATCCTACTAAATATAATATTGATTTACTAATATCTACTTCAGACTTCAAACACAGCCATATTCGGTTTAGTTGCAGTCTCACCAGAAACGTCTATTTTAAAACCATACAGGCAAAGAGGATAAAAAGTTCACCATCTTATAATTCCAAAAATCATGTGCTTTTAAAAAAATATCGTTTGTATGTACATGCATTTATAAAATATCAAAGGTAGGCAATTAAAGAGTATACTTATTCAAGGTACATTTCTAAAAAGACTTAAAAATAGCGCAAGCCAAGGAAATTTGAGCTAAAAACCCAAAATGACAAAAAATTACCATAACCTATAAACAAGTGTTTTCACAACAGCACAGAATTTATGTATACATGAGAAATACATTTTATCCGCTGAACACCTACTTTAATTTTAGATAAAGAAAGGGTGTTGGCCTTAACTAAATAGATACGATATCATTATTTGTATTTCTATTATTAGTTAAACGTGACTATAAATTGGAAAATTTATATTTACGTTATTCTAGCCTCCATTTATCCTGAAGAGTAACATAAACCTAACTTGCATTATTCTACTAGGAAGGGAACAGGGTCCACCGGGGCCAGGCCTCACCAACATTTTTTCAAGGCTGTTTAAACATATCTTTTCTTTCTTTCTTTCTCTTTATTATGTAAAATATTTTGGAAAAAACGTAATAATGAAGTGGAACATCATTCTATACAAGCAGTAAATTATTGTATTCGTTATACAGTATGCAAGTCAATATTATTCATTCCTCTCTCCAAACGTCACGAGAGGACTGTACCAGCGATAGAGTGACTGAATATAGAAGCTGAGCAGGGCAAACGAGGCCTTCCCTTTCTTTAGCATCCATATTAAAATGTCAGCCTTTCTTTAATTCAATTTACAGTCCTTTCTTAAGAGGGTGGCTACCTCAAAGGTAAGGCAACTTCAACTCAGCGGAATTCAGGGATAGTGGCAGAGGAGGGAAGTTAATGAAGCATGCCAGCTTGCTGTCGACTCTGAGAAAGAGAAGATGAAGACAGCAAGCTTAATATAATATGTTTCAAAAACGTATTTATTGAAGCATATATACATTTTAATATTTATTTATAGCTTCTTTAAACGTGTGTATAACCCGAATGGGTAGTAAGACGTGGTGCTAATAATAATAATAATAATAATAATAATAATAATAAAACTATAATATTTAGGACAAACTATATTATAATAAATTTAATTATATATTATTCATATACTATAAAATTGTAGACCTTGGTTTTCTTGGGGTAAAATGCTCGCTTCAGGACCCGATGTTTGTGGACTCAAGCCCATTCAGGGTCGATTGAATTTTGTCGATTGTGGCATGTTAAAAACCCTGGAAGGTATGTGAAAGTACTTTTCCTGGCAATATTGATAAGCCCTTTCACACTCGCTCATAGAAATTCTTGAGTGCTGATCTAATTGGTCAGTTCTGAAAGTGCACGTTAAATACCTCAAATAAATAAATACAATATATAAGATCTGAACAATAATTTGTCAAATATAAATTGTATATAATTTTATTCGATTCGGGTTTGTATTGTATTTTATGAACCATTTATTTTATAAATAAAGTAAAAAATCTATTTCAGTCAATTCTGATATGGACATATGTATATTTTTAGGTGATGGCTTTCTATGATGAACCTCAATGGGCTGTTGTGGGGGACACTTTTCCAGTGGGCTGTGATTGGGGAGATTCCATAGTCTACAGAGATACCAGCTTTAAAAATAATCCAGATGGCAAAAATCCAAAGTACAAGTAAGAGCTTTTTTTATTTTCGACTTTGTTTTACCAAATAAAGAAAAATATGGTTATATTGGTAAGTACTTATATGTGTTTCTAGATGAAAAATTAAATTATTTAGTCTTTAAAAAATAATTTGATCTTCTCAGTGTGTGTGCATGTGTTTGGGGAGGGGGGTGACCTGGTGGTCTAAGGGTAAAGTGTCAGACCCCTGTGCTGTGGCTCCGGGGTTCAATCCTCGGCTCCGGCACAGATTTATCTGATTGCCAAACCCTTCCTTCACCTCTGACAAGACGTGTATTAATCACAACTTGTGAATGTGTGGAATGCCAGACCTCCACCGTGGTTCGGATCCCACGTTAAACTGTAGGTCCTCCATTTCATCTCACAATCACCCTACCATTAAACATTATCTTAAGTGCATACAAACCGAACGGGTAGTAAGACGCGGTGCTAATATTATTATTAATAATAATAATAATAATAATAATAGTGTGTAGAAAAATTTAATTTATCGGTTGTTTCTTCAATTAATCCAATGAACTTTCATAAATTGATGTTAAAAATCAACTATCAGCTTTATTAATACCCTTTTAAGGTGTATGATGAATGTTGAAATATCAAATGGGAATATTTTGTGTAAATTAGGTTATTATTATTATTATTATTGTTATTATTATTATTATTATTATTATTATTATTATTATTATTATTATTATTATTATTATTATTATTACCACCGCGTCTTACTACCCGTTCGGGTTGTACGCACTTACGCTAATGTGTAACGGTAGGGTGATTGTGATATGAAATGGAGGATCTACAGTTTAACGTGGGATCCGAACCACGGTGGAGGCCTGGCATTCCACACATTCACAAGTTGTGATTAATTCACGTCTTGTCAGAGGGGAAGGAAGGGTGTGGCAATCAGATAAATCTGTGCCGGGACCGAGGATTGAACCCCGGACCCAATTTTGTAATTAACTTAGAGGCAAGTTAATTAGCTCTAACATCTGGTGTACCTGACCTTTGTCAAAGAATGTGAAACCTAGAATATACAAAAAAATAATTTTAACGAAATTATTGTTATTCTCTCTGGTTGGGAAATATGGTTTCTTGCCTTACATTACGAAAATAAATTTACGGTGTTCAAAAACAAGGTGCTCAGGGAACTATTTGGTTCAAAATTAATGATGATCCTGGAGAGTAGAGTAAGTTAAATAATGATGAATTACTTACCCTATACTCATCACAAGACATTGTTAGGATAACCAAGTCTCGTAGATTACTGTGGGCAGTACATGCAGCGTGAATGGGAGTATCTAGAACCGTGTTCAGTGTATTAACTAGGAAACCCAATGAGAAGAGACCATTGGGAAGACCTAAACGAAGATGGGAGGATTACATTAGAATGGGCCTTAAAGAGAAAGGGTGTAATGGGGTGGACTGGATAGAACTAGCTCAAGATAGGGATAGTGTTTAATGAGGTGGAATCGATATAACTTGCTCAAGATGGCGTTGATCTTTCGAGCTCCAAATACCATAAAATAAGTAAGTGTGCCTGACCTAGGGCATGGACATACTAGCGACCTGTTCACCACGACAAAAACGCCGTGACCAGGACGCCAGAACGTCAAGCCATGTTATTTTTAAGAGAGACCCAAAGTCTCTCACGTTTTCTACCAATTCACTATCGCTAGGTTGTAGTCACTTAGTATGGCCACCCTCATAATTATATAGCAAGGCATTGCGTGCTGCCATTCTGGCGGCGGCGTTTTTGTCGCGGCAACCAGCTCACAAGTATGTCCGTAGCCATATACATGTAGAAGAAAGAAGGTGGGAGAGGAAAGTTTGACTCTTAAAAATTGATATCTCTCATTTTAATAACTCAATTATGAGGCAATAAACGTTTCAATTTATGTTATAATTACAAACAAATTTAAAAATAATAAGCTAAAAATGAAATTAATCAAAGATCAGCCAAATAAAGACAAACAATATTTTAAAATCAAATAAATATGAAAGCTTATTATGTGTTTAGTTAATTTTTTGTATGAATCACTCATGAATTATCAAAGCGAATCAATTAGCTATTCCTAAATAATAGCGCTACACAAAGAATAGAAAAGAGGTTAAGTTAAGTATTTTCCTTATAATATTAACACATAAAAACACGTAAATAATGTTCAAAAATATTTTAATTTAGTTCATGTAAATATCAAGCCATGATTATAAAGTTGGAAGGATCATATGTTTATGATAAATATTGCAATATTAAATTACTACATCTCCTTATTATGCTATTAGACGATCAAAATTGAATTAATATTTCAAGTTATTAAAGTTTTTTTTACTATAAAATAGTATTTAAATTTTGATGTTTTACTAAATATAAATATTATGTATGCCTACATTTCGATATAAGACTAAAATGTTTTTAAAGACCTGTTTATCCAACAAAAAGTGTCTGCTTAAGAGCTAGTGTTAATGGATTAAAAGTCTAGTAGTAGTATTTTAATATATATCTAGTCACTATAAATATTCCTTGACAGGTGGATTAAGAGGAGCAATGGGACCAAAAGTTTTAATGTTGGCACCTTGTATTTTATTTGTACATACAGAGTGATTCAAAGGTATAGGTCAAAACTTAGGGAACGTATAAAGTGACTTGGGTAAAAACAATTTTAGAATATACATCCATGTCCTCCGAAGTCATCCTGAGTCAGACGAGGCCATGGAACGTGGGGAAGTCAGATTCATTTTTGCTGAAATAAGCATACTTTGCTGTTCTCCTACTAGCTTAACCTTGAATTACAAACAGAGACCTAACTTTTTTACCCCTGTCCGTAGACGTCATCGGTGAATTTTGCAGCTTTGTTTGAATGAGCCCCATATTTTTACTTTCTCTCTATCTTACAGGTAGAGAAAGTATGGTGATCGTCAAAAAAATCGAACTCAAGATTTTGATGAATTTTGACGTTTCTTGACTTCCTGAATCCGAAAAAGTGGTTTTTGAATTTCCGTCTGTCTGTCTGTCTGTCTGTACCTCCAACTAGAGCCTAAACTATTTTACCGATTGAGCTGAAACTTGATATCTAGGGTTTTCATAGGGTTGCCCCGAGGGGTTTTTGGAATTGGATATCTACCCCTAAAATTAAGGGTAGTTTACTGAAGGGAAAAAAGAGAAAAAGTCGATTTTCTCAAAATCGGCTCTAACGATTTTGATTAAATTTCATTTATAAACATTAATAAATATTCCAAACAAAATGGCTACCCTCAATATTTCGGCAAAATGGCTTTAAGGGCTCCGGTCTGATGCGTCAATTAACATTTTTTATAATAGCTCCGAAACTATTTGAGATATGAAATTACTTAGCATTACAAATATGTATATATATTTATAATACAGATATTTTATCCGAAACATATTTTTATAAAATCAATAACTTTCAATCTATACGCAATTATATGAATTTTTTTAACTTTTTGGACATTAAAGTTTAAGTATTGCGACCGTAAAAAAAAACTAACCTGAAATGTTGATGGATGTCGACGTCTCATGACCCCCCGAACCCTAAAAAATAGTCTTTGCAATGCCGTCTGTCTGTGTGTCTATAAAAACTTAAAATTAAGGGTAGTTTACTGAAGGGCGAAAAGAGAAAAATTTGGTTTTCTCAAAATCTGCTCAAACGATTTTGATTAAAATTCGTATCTAGGCGTTGATTAAGATTATAAATAAACTGGCTATTTTCATTTTCCTATGAAAATGATTTTTAGGGTACTTTACAGAAGCGTTAATTTCCGTATCTCCACAACTATTTGAGAAACTAAACAACTTATCATTGCAAAATTGTAGGACTATTAGAAATAAAAAACTTTTATTTGACATATATTTTTATAAAAGCAACAGTTTCTGAGATATTTGCAAATATATTAATACAATTTTGTGAGCTTTAGTTGTAAACATATACTACTTAAGTCTTAACGCAATAATTCTCCAATGCCATAGAGTAATTAAATATAAGTATCTAAAAAAGTATGTTATTTTTCCTTAAAGCTCTTAGGAGAAATGTTTGCATAGCAATGATCTATCTCCATTTTAGACTCAATAGTCAATATTTACATTTTTTATTGGTCAAAATGTATAAATGAATAATTAAATATCAATGCGATGACTTGAAGATCTGCAACACCTTATAAAATGTTAAAATTTTAACCAGAAATCGAAATTTTAATACGAAGTGTTGACCCTTGTGGAAGACATTAAACTGTTTGAAATGTTCTTAGGTGGACAAAGATGCGCCTCTTTTCTCATTGATTATATATCATTGTATATTATTTTATGCGTGTTCTTATGTGGAGTGGTGATGATACAATGTACATTATTCCGTTCAGAAATCTTACGAGTTTATAGAAAGAGAGAGAAAGTCTGTGCGGTGCGCCGTACCATTTATTTAATTATTTCATATAAAAATAAAAACTGCTAATACTTTTTATTTATTTGTTTGCATTAATTTTAACCTGGGTTTTCACAATTATTATTTACATTAAATGATTATACCACAATGTGGCCCAATAACTTTTTTTTAAAACTCTACGAGATGTTTGTTATTCTGTTTTAGTACAAAGTTTGGCATGTACGAAAAGAATTGTGGACTGAAAAATGTAACCATGTCATGGGGACATGATGAATACATGTATAGAGTTCTCAAACACAACAATTCCACTTTGCCTAAAGAGGCTCTTTACATGATCAGGTAAGTGTGATATATTCCTAATAAAGTTTGAACTGAATTCTACGTCTCTATATTTATTATTAATATTATTATTGTTGTTGTTATTATTGTTAGTATTGTTATTATTATTGTTATTATTGTTATTATTATTGCTATCATTACTACCATTACGCCTGAAACGTCATTAAAATTGATTGAATTTCAACCTTTAGATACTTATTTTAAAGTTATAGATCTTAAAATATAAGGATTTTAATTCCATAGAGGTATGATGCTGCTTTCCCCCTCCATTTTGGCTTAAACCATATTATGAAATAACCAATCACTTCTTAAATAACGATAACTTTATGGGCGTCTGAAAAATATCTCACGCTTCAGTAGGCGGTCCCATTAAAGACGTTGCCTGCCTACTTAGTGATTTCAAAATTAATTTGAAAAGTGGTTTGCATCTTATCTTGACGCACTTAAGCACTCTAAGCACGATCACACTCAGACATCAATGTACGAAATATAAATATTGAGAAGAAAATGAGCAGTTCACCTTGCAATGCTCCTTGTATATGTGCTAATAATTGTTTCCATCTTCCTCTGACGTATAAACACACTCGCTTCATTATTTGCGCCTGGACAGCATTGACTTGCATTGTAGATAGATGTATGCTTCCACGTATCATTTTAAAACAAATCCTGTCAGGAAGATTCCTTTTAGCCATTTTCGTTAATAAGCCAAGTTACCTAGGCTGTAAACGATTTATTTTAAATACGTTTACAAAAAAAAAAAAAGTCAAAACAATAAGTTTGTGACAAATGAATGACTATTTATAGAATTATTTAAGAATGTATGGGATTTATTTCAATGTTATATCTTTAAAACCTGCCGAATAAAACGTAAATACAATAACTTGGGAAACTCTATTTCTACTTCCCACTACCGTACAGTCTCACAGGTAGGCAGGCAACTGCTGAATATTTTCCCCCTTGGCAAGTGCGAAATGTAGGAGCTAACAATATGAAAAGAGGCTGTCTGTTGTTAACTCAGTTCCGAGAAGGGATATGACGTACAGCTAAAGGACACAAATCGTCTTATAAAAACACACTTTGCCGTGAATGAATGTAGATATTTTTATGCTTTTAATATTAACGATTTAATTGTTCATACCAAATCATTTTTGTCTGCAGATACCATTCTTTCTACCCTTGGCATTCAAGTGGTGACTACATGTACCTATGTGATGATGAAGACAAGGAAATGTTAAAATGGATCCTTACGTTCAAGTAAGCTAACTTTAGGAGATTATTATAAATAAATCTACCACAGTAAAAATTTGTACTAAACAAACAAATTCACTTCGAAAATTATAGGTGTATATTTGTATTTGATAATGTTTACAAATTATGTTTTCTTTAAATTAATAAAAAAAGTTGGCTCTTAGTTAGAGTTGATTCTATACAAAATAAATAGAAGTAGGCCCTACCACTACTTAACCTGATATTCAGTGGTTAAAAGTGGGTTGTTCTTTATTTAAAAATTGATTACTTAATTATTCACACCCAAAATGTATCACATTTTACCAAACTACAATACATTTATTTTATTTTCGCTATTCAAGTGTTGAGATTTGACTGGTTTTATTGCATTTTCAGCAAATATGATTTATATTCAAAAAGTGAAGTATCTCCAGACATAGAAGCACTGATTCCATACTACCAGACCCTGATCGACAAATATCTTCCTAGAATTATAAAGTGGTGAATTATTACAAATAGAAAATAGGTCAACTGCAAGTGTGTGTAAAATGCATGTATTAAATATTCACATTAAAAATGTAACATGAAATTTTAACGATTTTTTGCTCACACTGATTAGGTTGTAATAGTTTTTTTCAATTAATAAGATAATTGAAGCTATTTATTTTATCAATGGCAATCCAAAATGTCAACCTTGCTCATATATGTTTATTAAGTGTGTTAAATTATTGTAGATATAATTTCGTTTTTTGTGCCGCATATTATACAATTTGATTTTTTAATAACATGTTTGAATTCCTTAATTTTAGAACGAAAACGCACCTATTTTCATAGATACTGAATATTGCTAGTATTATTAGCAAATGTTATTTTTGATTTAAAACATTCTAAGCCATTTCATGGTTAATCTAACGAGAGAAAGGCTTATTCTTTACTAGTGTGTATTTAGAGTGGAGCTGGGTTCAATCTGTCGAATTCTCACAAGGGACTGATATGTATAAACTATGTTTTTGAGATTAGTCACAAATATATCATTATTATCAATGCATGGTATTTTAAAAAAATTCTTAGCTTTGTACTTTGTTATTTCATTATTTATGTTTTGATGAAATATATTTGATTCTTATACAGCTAAACAATATCAGTGTTTGTATGTTTTAATATTCTGTGTGTATGTTTACAATACAAACATTTACAAAACAGGTTTTTTAATATTTAATATTTGACATTTGAATTTGTTAGGGGTACCACCTACTTGAAGATATATATCCCAATACTATGATATTTCTAATGGGAATGGCAGCTCTGAAGCTTAAAAACACTATAATAATATTAAATTATACTATAATGTGTATTGTGAGCCTATTTAAAATGGCTTTATTTGTTTAAGGAAGGTGAGATCTATATTGCTAGCCTATTACTTTGATATCCAAAATGCGATATTTTACGTTTAACGTCGTTGAATGTGGGTTAATTCCACCTTTTCTTTATTGTTCTTTTACACATTTTAAAACTTGAAATGTAGATTATTAATTCATGTGTTTCACAAACTGATACGGGATGGTTGGTTATCCACAGAATCAGTCCTCAGAGCTGAATCAAATTAAATAAAATAAAAAATGACAACCTGGACACTAAAATCTAACCAGGAACTTTCACCAGCTATCGCATATAGACTCAATACACCAACAACTAATGAAAGAGGACCCCGGATACGAGATTAATCAGGATGGCTCTGTGGTAGAGTATTGGTGCTCAAAACGAAAGGCCCTGGGTTAGATTTCAAGCTCAATTTTTTTTTTTTTACTTAATTTGAATTAGAATGTAATGTTTTTAATTATATAGGTTCATTTTGGCGTAACATTTATAAATAATAACCACGTCTTAAGCAACTCGTTATTTCTGGACATCTGCAATGTGCCTTAGCCCTCTAGTAAATGGTTTTCATTAATTATAAACAAGGACCGGATTCTGATGACATGTCATTTTTTATTTTGTGCATCACAGAAAATGCTCATGTACACATAAACTCTGTTCATGATACTCTGATACTAATAATGTATAATTTAGAGGTATTTTTCTATTAATGTTTTGTCATTTTGGATTTTAGATCATATTTTGATGATTTGAAACACTTTTTAGTCATCTTTATGTATTAATGTTGAATAACATCAATGTTTTGTAGATTCGTCAATATTTAGATACAATATTTTCCACTAAGATAATGGTGACAAAATAATGTAGACTAAGCTTAATATAAACTTTGTACACACTTTACTTTTGTAATGGAAAATCTAAATTCCTGGTGAAGCACTGCAACTCAGATGGAAATATTTATGTGAGAAGGGGTAGCTATTGCTTCTGAAGCCAGTATTTGTAAATCAATGTTCATGTTTATAAAAACACAAGAGTTTATCCGATAAGGATTTTTCATTGCATACTGATCTATTTTAGTTTCAATCTATAAAGGGCTTCTTTGATCTATTCACGTGCATTGATTATTTACATTTTTAGGTCATTTTTTGTAAAATTAAATTCATTTTCCAAGCGCTTTTAATGTCATTTTATTGACAATTTTTTGAACATTTTTATCTCATCAAATATCAGGCTTTGGATGCAATAGAATTCCTGCATATTATTATTGTCACTGTTGTTTTGTTGATAGCTTCTCATCTAGACAAATTATATTTATATATTTTTTCCGGCTAGCTTTACTAACTCATTATCAACAGTTTCTCGGGGTTGAAGTCGCAATCCAGCGAGTTACCATAGATACCGCCATTATAGCTCTTGCAACTTTGCCCGCAAGGTTGTTGCTAAATGAAAACAAACATTTACTCGAATCATTAAGCAAGCGCCTACACTCTTCCTGCGACCTTCATCGAAATTCAAATGATTACAAATAAGCATTCCGACCACACCGTTGTATTATGACTGAGCTATATTATTTCGTTATGTTAAGACATGAGTTGTTGGGTTTGAACGCTGGTAAATGTTTCAGAGAGGTTTTCCTGTTAAACATGATTTTTTCATTTATTTGACATAATTAACGTGCACTTTCTGGACCATCTGATTATATCAGCACACGAGAATATCTATGACCAAGAGTGAAAGTCCCTAAGAATTTTGCCGGGAAAGGTATTTTCATATAACTTCCAGGTTTTTAACATGCCACAATCGACATGGGATAGACGGGCTTTACTTCCACTCCGAAGGAAATTATGCTACGGATTTTTAACGCTTCAGAAAAATCCGTTGACTCCAGCTGGGTTTGAACCCACAAACATTGATTTCTAAGGCGAGCACTGTACCCCAAGATCACTGAGATCAACTCCAGTTAAACAGAATCTACGTACCTTAGTAAATGGCATGCGCATCGGTGGGCACGTGGATGAAATGTTATACTCATCTGATCTGGTTTTTCAGTGACCGGGAGGTTGAAGTTTGAATCGATGGCTGGTGTAGTGATATTAATTATTACATTATAGTATCAAGAGAAAGTATTGTAATCTTTAACATTTCCGACCTCGAGGTTATGCTGAGTCTTTACGTTTAATGTGTGTCCGAATCGTAAAAAGTGGATTTTACAACTACGTCTGTCCCCATGTATGTCTGTGCCTTGCCATGGATCCAAAATGGTTTGATGGATTTTGTTCAAACGTGATATCTAGATTTTGTTCAAACGTAATATCTAGATTTTATAGGAATTTTTTTGACACTACCTCAAATTAAGGTTAGTTTACTGAGGAGTGGCTAAAGCGATTTTGTTTAAAATGGATATCTAGAGAGTGGTGTATCTCCAAAATAACACTGTATATTGGTTTTTGGATTAAAAATTTGTTAATGGGTAGCTATCCACCTTTGTGGCGTAGTTATCTAACGCGCTAGTTTCGTGTTGAGCTAGACTGCTGAGGACGAAGAGATCGAGGTTCGAATCTCACTCGGGTGAACTAAGGGTGGTTTTCCCTAAATGCTTTTCCACTATACCTCCACGCAAATGTGGGCTCACTTCCTCTATATTCAATCTTCCCAATTCCTAACCCATTAGCGTAATCAGTATTTAAGCGTATAAGCCGAAAGGGTAGCAAGACGCGGTGCTAATAAATAATAATAATAATAATAATAATAATAATAAGATTATATGTTTGTTTTTGAGGAAAACTTAGTAAAGGTCAGTTTACTGAAAACCTTTTTTTGAAATTATTTTTAAAATTTTCTTCAAAGCTATAATAATGTACAATATGAGAAAGCTTGTGCGATTGTGTCGTACCATTTATTTTAAATAGTGTTCGACTTTTGCTTTCCAAATACAAGTATATATATATATATATATATATATATATCTTATTCTTAATTCAACAACCCAAAGGCTGGTATGATATTGTTTCTATCCATTCGAAGCTATATATGCACTCAGCACTTCGACTGATTAGTGCTGCCTGCACCATCTGGAAGAACGCACATGTACTAGAGGAATTCAGAAAGTGTGGAGGTTCCTTATTGCCTTCAAAACTGAATTTATATAAGCAAGCACAAAAGGGCCTACCAATTTTGCTAGAAAGGTATTTTCACATACCTTACAGGGTTATTTTACATACCACATTTGACATGGAACCGACGGCTTTACTTTCCCTATGAAGGAAGTTGTGTTACGGATTGTTATCGCTCAAGAAAAATTCATCGACTACGGTTATATACTTATGTACAAATTTGCTACACCAACCTCACATATCCAATTTCCTCAAACTTTGCCAAATTCTCAAATGTTGTATTTGTATGACGTTTATAAAAATAAGAATATGGTTTCATTCTATGTTGGTTTATTATAAGGTCTGCAGGCCACACAATTAAAGCATGTTGCCCACGAACCACAATTTTGACATGCCCGATTTGGACTGCCGATAACGGGGATAGTCCTGATCGGGTGTACTGAAGGTGGTTATTGTACTCCACTCTCCCTCCATGGAAATGCGGGTACATTTCCTTTAAATTAAACCTTACTCTTTCCTTACCCATTAGCGCAATTAGTGCAAATGAACGCATAAGCCGGACGGGTTGTTAAACGCCATGCGAGAAATCAAAAACAATCTCCGATGAACAAATTGCTATCGTTCTATAAATATTAAACTAATCAAACATTGTAAGCTTATTAATATATTATTAATACACCCAACGCACCAAAAAAACACTGTTTGTCAAATCTTTATTTGAATTCCCCTAAAGTAATTCAAACATGAATATACAGGGAACTTTAAGATTACCGCTTTAAGGGGATGGATCACCATGAGAGATGAGCGCGGCCGGTTTCTAAGGCGATTTCTCTGTACATGATTACTAAGAAAAC
>CABFWB010006715.1:0-30674 GCA_902151455.1 Timema bartmani
CGTCATCGATCGTCCTAGCACGAGGCTCATACTTGGCTTAAACTTTAGCTGTGCTCTGCATCGTCCTTGCATACGGGCCTAGTATCAGCCATCATCCAAGACACCAATGTGGCTGTGTCTTTAACGGACCCGCAGCTCCTTTTTTAACTAACTAGTTATATTACCCATTTAATACATATATACATAAAATATGGAGATAGAAGTTAGGCTACGTGTTGGTTGCGGCCGTAGGTGTTATTACCCAAGAGTGTTCGCGCACTGAAAAAGTTAAAGTATGAGTTTGCGCCCACTTTATATTCAAATCCTTCTTATTGTTCTAAGGAAGGTAAAGATATGTATTTACAAAATTTGTTTATGTTAGTTACTTTCAAAAACACTTTATTTTTATTTTATTTTCCCTCCAGCATAATAGACATATCAGGTCAATGAATAACCTAACCTAACTTAGCCTACCAAAATTCCTTCATACTTATAGTTCTGAAACATGATCGATCAAAAAATAAAAGTCATATATGCCCTCTTTATGACTTCCAGTTGCTAGTATTAAGGCTTTGACCCGACGAAGCGACGGGCGCGAACACTTACGGTTTTTTTTAGGCGGGCGCTAACGCCTCCGATTTTTCAAAAAGCGCTATCAGCATGCCATCAGAAGTTATTACTGATATAACCGTAGGTAGGAGGTTGAGAATAATTAAATGTATTTAATTACGTTGAAAAACTACACCTGGACACAGGATCTCCGTAGTTAATATTTATTATGTTTTTGTTTATAAATAAATTAAAGATAAATTAATTATAGTTGATATCCAATAAAATAAAGATTAAAAATTACAACTAGATACGTGAATTAAAATCAGGAGTTTTGTATTAGCGTGCCAATGCTATTCAACTGAGCAATCCTGAATTTTTCCCATATACAGGGTTAATCATCACCCATAATTTAAGGCCTAGTCTGTAATAGACGTGTGAATTAATCAGCTAATAAAAATATCCATCTATTATAATTAATATATTTTCATGCCTTCATATTTTAAAGACATTCAAGGACATACTTAAGAATGATGGTTTTGTTGAAACATTGCTACTGTGTGGTACTAGTGTGCCTTCCCTATTACCCCACATTAGTGTAAATATGACATTGCTACTGTGCGGGACTAGTGTGCCTTTCCTATTACCCCACATTAGTATAAATATGACATTGCTACTGTGCGAGACTAGTGTGCCTTCCCTATTACCCCACATTAGTGTAAATATGAATTGCTACTGTGCGGGACTAGTGTGTCTTCCCTATTACCCCATATTAGTGTCAATATGACATTGCTACTGTGCGGGACTAGTGTGTCTTCCCTATTACCCCACATTAGTATAAATATGACATTGCTACTGTGCGATACTAGTGTGCCTTCTCTATTACCCCACATTAGTGTAAATATGAATTGCTACTGTGCGGGACTAGTGTGTCTTCCCTATTACCCCATATTAGTGTCAATATGACATTGCTACTGTGCGGGACTAGTGTGCCTTCCCTATTACCCCATATTAGTGTAAATATGACATTGCTACTGTGCAGGACTAGTGTGCCTTCCCTATTACCTCACATTAGTGTAAATATGACATTGCTACTATGCGGGACTAGTGTGCCTTCCCTATTACCCCATATTAGTGTAAATATGACATTGCTACTGTGCGGGACTAGTGTGCCTTCCTTATTATCCCATATTAGTGTAAATATGACATTGCTACTGTGCGGGACTAGTGTGCCTTCCCTATTATCCCATATTAGTGTAAATATGACATTGCTACTGTGCGGGACTAATGTACCTTCCCTATTATCCCATATTAGTGTAAATATGACATTGCTACTGTGTGGGACTAGTGTGCCTTCCCTATTATCCCATATTAGTGTAAATATGACATTGCTACTGTGTGGGACTAGTGTATACCCTGATTTTGGTTAGAAGAACAGTAGAGAAAATTCAAACATATTTCTTTGCGGCCAAAATTGATAACATTTTACTATATTATTTATGTTATTTTACAGGTATTGATAATATATATCAAAAGTAACATCTGCAGATGAAATGACTTTATGTATGAATGTATTAACATAGTTTTAGTAAATTTAGTAACTAACTTCTACTGTTTTTCCTACCAAAATCATACTATACCTTCCCTATTACCCCACATTAGTGTAAATATGACATTGCTACTGTGCGGGACTGGTGTACCTTCCCTATTACCCCACATTAGTGTAAATATTACATTGTTATTGTGCGGGACTAGTGTGTCTTCCGTATTACCCCACATTAGTGTAAATATGAGGATAGCCTGGAGAAGAAGTAAGATTTGGAACACACAAGAGTGAATAATAAATGCCTCATGAATAGATCAGTTGATTATTATGTAGTCTAGGTTGATTCTATATTATTATTTCATTAGTTTTAGGCAGAACCTTCTTCCAAATCGGGCTTATTATGCCATTGTGATGTGTATTAAAATGGATGCCACTGTTCTTAGCACCACAGAACCTAGCAAATGCAACCTATTTTAGGCTGAATATACAGTAATATTGAGCCATTTTAGAGGTATGTGTCTTAATGGAGTTTATACTCCGTGTAATAAGAAAAACTCCATTGGCTTTAGTTAGACATCATTATTCAAACATCTTAATTCGTGTACTAATTTAACTAGGTCAAGACGTTAATCGCATCAAATGGTATTTCTCACTCACTTAAACCTGTTAGCTTAGTTCTGAGAACTTAAGTAGCTAATATCCATGCTTATTACCATAACAAATAAAATTTTAGAAACCAGCTTTGGTGGCCACATGGTCTAAGGCGTCACTCTCACAATAGAATAAACTTCCAATAGCGGGGAATCATGGATTCATCTCTGCGGGTGTACTGAAGGTGGTTTTCCTAAATGGTTTTTAACCCTCCTTCCACGCAATTGTAGGTGCACTTTTTAATTCAACTTTATTAATCCCTAGCACATTAGAGTAATTAGTACGTAGGCGTTTAAACCAAACGAGTGGTAAGACGCAGTGCAAAAGATAAAAATGATGTAGCATTACAGTTGCCAAAATCGGGTGTCACGTGAAGTAAGGATTGATCTTTATTGAGCGAGTTTGCTCTTAACCTTCAAGATGGTTTTAGAGTCCTGTAAAATTTTACTTATGTGTTTTTTTAAATGACCTCACCTCATTTTTCGAAACAGAAATGAGTACATTTCATTAACATTTATATAGTTTTCATCTACAATCTAAGTATGGAAGTAAAATGTGGATTTCTCGCAAGAAAATAATAAATAGGGCAAAAAGAAAGAGAGCCACATTTGTTTACAACACATTAAACCCTTTGATCTGACCGATCTCATCACTATTAGAACACTTAGGCCTATTTAAAATTGAGATTTACACAGACCACACAACCAAATTGGCTGCACCCTTGTGTCTCGTGAAAATCAAGGTTCTCCGTTTATAAGATAGTAAAGAGTAGTTCCTCCGACAGCTGAAAATCATATAAAATATGTACAATCACACCAGATACTTTCAGTGGTCAACAAGTGGCACCCATAGTGAAATGTACTAAAGATGATTGTTATTCTGAGTTAGTGGTCCAACTGCCCATTTTAAATGGTGTAAGTGAGGAATATAGTGATATAATTAGGAAAAATTATTTTTTATTACATCTTGATACAATAAAACTTAATACTGATTTCAATCAGAAAAACACGACATTGACTTAGATTTAGTAGGATCATTATTCCCAGTTTTTGATTCCCGGTAGTGGTAATAGCGTGGTGGCGTCACCAGTTGGTCTTTATGTAAAGGCCCTTAAAAAACACGTAAAGGGAACAATACTCTCCACCAGGGCTTGGTAATTATGTGATCGAGCCAAGAGGATCATTCAAAAGTCCCAAAGAATTAATCGTATAAACGCGATACTAGTGATCCATGGAAGACTCCCACTCAGTCGTTAGTAATATTGATGGATGGACACACCTATGAAAGCTATATCGTTTGAATCTTATGTTCATTTTAACTTGTGTTTATAAATTATCTATGTTTCAAATATATTTCCAGAAATTCATAAATTCGTCAATTTAATCCCTGGCTAAAATAATAGTCTAACTGATAGTATCAGTATATGAATACATTGGTTCTTGTGTTTCTCTTTTGGAAGCATCAGAACATGTAATTGGACATTGGCGTTTACACTGTGAATAGCTCGTACCTTAGCGACTTTTAATCTGCATTACGTGATGACTAAATTCCAACCCCAGCCAGATTTAAGATAAATTTTTAAAGAGTTTGGTGATCAATTTCTTCATGCAAGGCTTTAATTATATTAATCATCGTTCAGAAAGTAGAATAAGGCTAGCCTAATCTACTTAACGAGACTAATTATCTTGTAGCCTCCCTCCAACTTATTTTTGAAAGTTGCATAATAATGGGAATATGATGAAAACTATTTCGGGGTTGAGGAAGGGGGTAGGTTTAGTGTAAAGTACATTTCCCAATATTTTACCAAAAAACTATTCATGAGTGTTTTAAAAACAACATACATACTAAATATGCAAGCTCTGATTTGACGTTATATATTTAATATTTTGCTATAATACAGATGTGATGGCTCAAAAACATTACATTTCACATCAATTAAAAAAACTCAAATCTACCATCATCAAAATTTGAAGTCTACACTCCTTGGACATAGTGAAAATTTGGTTATAAATTAATCTGTGTCCACTTGGAATTTTTTGTGAACACTGAGGTGGGCAGGGCTGGTAAGGCGAACTTGTGTTGCGTAGGTAGCTTTTAATCTTTTCAATGCTGAAAATGATATTTCAGGTGTAGCAGTAGAGATGGATTATTCACCAGTATCAGAATAAGTACTCTCACATTTGAATAAAATGTTTCACTAGCCTACAAAAATTCTTCTATTGCAGAGCTTGGCCAGTCTTTTAGATTTTCCCTGCTCCACTTCTTTTCCTATAAATATCAGGATGTGGAAGAAGTTCTCATTAAAAATCTGCACACACACTTGCAATTTTTGGACACTTTCATCATCTGTAAGATTCTTAAGGATCATTTTTTGTTATGTATTTTGAGAGAAGCGGGCTGTGGTTTCTGAAGCTTTCCTTTGATTGCACTGTTACATCTTCTATAAATGGTATGGATATTGCCCTCCCATAGTATTCCTCTGGACCTGACGCTGGAACATTTTCCCTGTGAACCTGACGCACAGTTCATCTGGGCATTGGGGTAGTGCTGCCAACATCTGACACCAGTCTTAATGCTGTTACATACAATGTCTTAAATTATTCTTCAGAATTACTGCGTTGCAGTTCTAAAGCTTTCAAAACTCTGTTGACATGAGATCAAGCTTCAGAAAGACTACTGGAGCACCGTTGGTTATACACTACTATATACGATAATATACCACATGATAACCAAACAACTGTTTGGTAATAATATTATTCCAGATATAGGAAAAGTTTGAAAACTTATTTTGGTATCGACTTGATGTGTTATTTATTTGATTTGCAAATGTGTTTCCATTTTATAACGGAAGATGGCGTTTGTCTAGTGATTATATTGCTGGAAAGCGTTAAGTGAAAATAATATAATTGAATGAATTGAAAAATGACGCCCCTGGACACGGAAATTGAAACCGAGACATTTGACTCAGTGTGCCAATTCTCTACCACTGTGCTATCCGGGGTTCATCATGTGTTCAGGGTCATTATTCACTCATATTTTATAGCAGAGTCTGTGATGGACATGTGGATATCATCGGCTACTAAGAGCTATCATTGATATCATAAGCACCGACGACTCGGTTGTGACTTTATGCCGCCAAAAGTACAAATACATTGTACTTTACATTCCAAGTGAATCAATATGAAAGAAAGCAACGCTAAATAATTAGGTAGGCCTATAGAGACCTGTATGAAAGGCGAAGATTGGGGGATGAATGATTAAAATTACTAAAATGAGCCGTATCTAGAAACCAAGAATAATATAACATAGCTATAAAAATGAAGCCATCATAATTTTTTTTTAAATTGATAAAGGTATATTTAAAACAAATGTTATTTATTTTTATATAACCATGATCTATTTCGTGATTTTTAAATAATAAATTTAACATCAATGTTATTAATTGCTTAATATAACGGGGAAGGTTAATTAACAGGAATAACACTAAATTTAGCCTTGAGAAATAATGGTAAACCCACAGTGATAAATCATACATGGAAAAACAAATCCTTGTTTCATCAATCCCAGATTCGAACTCAGATGTCTCCGTAACTGAAAGTACAGTATATTTTGAACTTGACGATATTGACAACGTTACCACTGGTGCGGACACGTGGTAAAGAACGTTATTTCTCGAAACCAAATTCCAAGTTTCACATCTGAATACGAATCTTAGAATATAAGATAAGTATAAAAGTTCTACGTTCCCACATTGGTTTGATTTTGACTTTTTTAATATTTATTTTGTCCCCGTAAATTATTAAATTAATGGTCTGGGGCTTAGTGCTAGTTTTAGTAAATAGTGAATTAAAGATAAACTATTGAATTGCTATTAAAAAATTAGAAATTGTAAAAATAATATTTGAATCTCGATTCAGACTTTTTTTAATCCTCTAATCTCAAATATCCTTAGGGATTCAAAGAATCATAATCCCTAATCTAAACATTCAAAGGTATTGTAAGAATTCCTTACCACTCAAAGATATGACCTTATTTCGTTTTCCTTCTTTATCCACGATATTATTTGTTTGTAAATGCATTATTTTATTTCAAGAGAAGAATGAAGTGGAGGATTTTAGGAACTGATAATGAAAGAGGATAAGAAAATAAACTGAAAGAATTGGCCCTGGTGCAACCAGTAGGGTCGGTCCCTCAACTCCCATTTTTCCACAACCTCCCCGCCTATACGCCTATAAAAGCAAACTACCCTTCTGGCTATTATAACTATTTTAAAATAATCTTCAAATATTCTCTTTTAGATATGAACAAAGCTCCTTCTCATACAATACTAATCTTGTATTTTTAGTCTTTAAGTTTATGCCTTTCAAAAGTATTTTTTTTTTAAACTTGACAATCTAAAAATAAAGCGGCTTAAACTTATTTATTTTTAATATAGAAGCAAATATGATGGATTAACACCAACAAAAACATTTAAGTAGAAAATAAAATGGAGTGTTACTAAAGTCTACAATAGCCTCATGTATGGGAGGGAAAAATAATCAAGACTGAAGTTACGTGTTTCTTTTTTCTCTCTTTCTCTTTTCCTTACTGGATTAAAACGTAACACCAGCTGCATGAAAGTGCAGAAAAACTGGAAAAAAAAAATTGTGTGAAGGAGAAAGAGGCTAAATTGTGAACCAAGGTGTAAGAAGGAGGTTTGATGGGAAATGTTGGTACATAGTGAGAATAGTGGAGGACGGAATAGTGATGAAGGAAGTTATAGAAGGAAGAGATGATGAGGCAAAGCTAACAAGGCGTGCTCCATCACTTTCCTGAAAGTTAGAGGAGGGCTGAAGGGTCAGTTGTAGAGAGAGATGTTTTGAGTAATGGTTCCCAAGATGAACATCGAGCTCGAGATTGACAGGAGAATTACTGCAACGGTCCATACACTCTCTCTCAACCCTCCCTTCTCTCTCCGTTACCTTACCCATAAGAAAGATCGTTGAACATGCAGGAAATAGCCATATAAAATACTTTGCTTCAAAACTCACCTCTCGTTTTTATACATTTTCTTAGAATCATAAGTTTACAAGAAAGGCTAATTTAAGTTTTAATAACAACATTGATATGAGTGTTTAAATGTTATTGGAAAATTAATAGGTATATTTTTAAAGAAGTATATATATATAAATGTGCAGTTTTTGCTATTGGTTTCTGAACAGCCTGTATATGGAGTCCAACCTTGGTCTACTACACCTTTTGTTGGCCTCACAAGAAGAAGATATATATATATATATCAATCTTTATCAACGCCTTTCTTCACTTTTTTGCTGATTGTGAGGCCAACAAAAGGTGTAGTAGACCAAGGTTGGACTCCATATACAGGCTGTTCAGGAACCAATAGCCAAAACTGCACATATAACTTGTTTGAACCAAAAGAAATACAATATCCCTATACAATTACATCTGGAAAACTTAATACCATTAAAGTGTGTTCAAAGTTCCTGCAGAGAAAAGCTGTTCAAGCATGCGTGTACAACTGGTTGCATAGGAGCTAGGCGCATGGCACTCCACACCTCGACATCTTGGAGCACGACAGCATAACTTACCACAATAATAGTAAACAACAAACTAGTCCATCTATAAATGTGAATAAGTTCTGTGATTCATCGTTATCAGTCCTACACCACATAAAGTGATTGCCATGATTACATGTGCAGTGGCGTGAACCTAGATCCTATGCAACTTGCTGTACACACTTTCTTGAACAGCTATGCTCTCTCGGCACTGTACGACAAAACTTTGAACACAATTAATTGATATAAGCATAGTTTACCGGATGTAAGTGTATACGGAGTATTAGATTTGGCTCAAAGAAGTTATGTGTGCAGTTTTGGTTATGAGTTTCCGAACAGCCTGTATAGTCACTAATTACTTTCATATTCCTGGTCTTAGAGTCTGGAGGCCAATATTAAAATTATGTAGTCAATAAACTTTAACTTGTCACAAAATTATTTCATTTGCTTTTAAGGTGACCTGGTGGTCTAGGGGTAAGGTGTCAGACTTCTGTGCTAGGGGTCCGGGGTTCAATCCTCGGTCCTGGCACATATTTATCTGATTCCCAAATCCTTCCTTCACTTCTGACAAGACGTGTATTAGGCTAATCACAACTTGTGAAAGTGAGGAATGCCAGGCCTCCACCGTGGTTCGGATTCCACGTTAAACTGTAGGTCCTCCATTTCATCTCACAATCACCCTACCATTACATATNAGGTCCTCCATTTCATCTCACAATCACCCTACCATTACATATTAGCGTAAGTGCGTATAACCCGAACGGTTAGTAAGACGTGGTGCTAATAATAATAATAATAATTTGCTTTTAAAATAGAGAAATAATACAAAAACCTTTCAACTTTAAGGCGAAGTGGTGCTTCAATTACTTCAGTCGAAAAGCCACCAATGAGACATTAAATATCAGGTTTGTGTGGTTACAATATGTTTTAGTTTGTTGACCATAAGATAATTAAAATAAGTATTTTTTTTTTTGAAAAAAACTTTAAAATAGGAGGGTCATAAACCTAATATATAATTAAAGAAACAATAATACAATTTAAGAGTGATGCATATTTTATTCTTGTGAGAAGGGAAACCTCATTCTTTATTTATACACCGTCAACTGATATTTCATCTATTTTTTCACCGCATCTTCCTACCTGGTTGGTCTATACTTACACTTATATTAATGAGCTAGGAATAAGATAATGCAGAATTTAAAGTGAATACGTCCGCATTTGCCTTTAGGATTAAATACTAGCCCTTGCCTTCTTAATACTCATCACCGGAAAATCAAACTATATGAGCTTGGCGTCTTTGACGGTGCGCTTAGAGTTGTTGATAGTTGATTATCAATCTATTGAGAAAGGCCTACTGACAATAACAAAAGGTGATCATGTTTAAGAAATGTGTGGAAAACGAACATATTATGTAAAAAGCACCTTTAGACTATACACGAAACTAGTCTTGTCTGTGAGGCTATAATTGATTCTATTCACTCATATATATTTAACAATTAACATTTTAATAAAAACGAAAAGTTGAAAATTTTTGACAATTAATTGGGACATTATAAATCATTATTCATTCCATGCAAACGCTCGAGCGGTACGTGACCAATCATCGTACAATTAGATCCATAAGTGCCCCAGCTCCCCCTCCTCCCCACTTTCTCCTACCCAACTGGAATCTCTCTGATCCCCCCAACCCCGTTGCTAAACTAACACATTGAAATGTTTGAGAGCCCAGGGGCCACCACTGCTGACCTGTGGTTGCGGGTCCAAGGATTTCCATAGAAGAGTCATTAGGGGTAAAAGTAGAACAACCCCCATCATTACAACATGCCCGGGAGTTGTTCTACACAATTATATTTATTTGTTTGCTCTTAGAATAAAAATCAAACAAAAATATCCACTAACAATTTGAAACACATTTTTAGGGTAAAAACAAATAATTTTTTAAGACAAACCAAAAATTAAAATCTCCGTTAGTTTAAAATTATGTTTTGGATTTAATTTTTTAAATAAACATGTAAATGGTACTTTTTTTCAGACATAAAAGTGACATAGTTTTGGAAGAAGTTTGGGGTGTTTAATATATATTTTTCTATTTTCATTGACTGGGAGTTTTGGGTTTTAATACCAACCAGGTTTACCAACGTGGTTTATTACTAAATAAACTCCACTTTCCCACTATGCAAATGTGGGTACAATTGATTTAAGTTTTACTTTCCTCGTCACTAGCCCATTAGTGTACGAATGTTACGTATATTCCGTGAAGGTAGTGAACACCGATGTACACAAACACACACACCTGCTTATTTGCTATTTTAAAACTATTATTAAATAAAACTATACTATACAATACATTACATCTCACTAGCTTTATTTTACAAATCAGTAATAGATAATTTATGTAAAATAATATAATTTTCTTTTTACCACTGCGTCTTACTACCCGTTAGGGCTATACACTTATTAATATACACCCTTGTAGTTATCGCTTTCTTATTTAAGCACTATTATTTAAAATTTATCTATCAATAAGCCTGCAAAGATTAGGCTACAAAAGCCATATATATAATAAACCACTTCTGTGGCTATAATATCAATATTATGATATCAATATCGTATAATATGGTTTGCAGATAGTAAGGAAATTAAGGTTCATATCTTGACCACTGAGGGTGATTATCCTAAATGTTTATCCCACTCTAATTACAAAAATATTTGTACACATTTCTTCTAAATTATTCCATCATATATTATACGCTTTTGTTAAAAACATGTGGATGGCCCTGACTGGTAGTAAGATGAATAATATGAAAGGAAAATATATTTGACGTAAAGAAAATTCAATTAACTTAAATCCTCTTCTATATCTTTGCAAAAGGTGAAACCCAATCACCCACTCATCACTTTACTTTCCAAACTCCTGTGCCTGAAAACTTAATAATAATATTTTGTGAAGGTTAATTTTAGGCCCTAAACAAGAGATAGGAAGGGGTTTTGTGGGATTTGATCTCAAAAAAGTAAAAATGGGAGTGGAAAATTTTCAAAATTCGTTGATGTATCTTATGAACTAACTTATATGAGGCATTGAAATTTAAAAATGAGGCGACTTTATAGAATTGGGTGGATTAAGTTTTGGAGAGTTTTTCAAATTTCATCACTTAAGAAGATGAAAAGGGGCAGAAAAAAAGTTGTGGGACTCCCCGACTCATTCATCTTTGTATTTCCGCAACCCATAGGCCTGGAAACTTGAAATTTTACTTGGCAGGAAGGTAGCGGAATCTACCCCATACACCAAAAAAATCTAAAACAGGAAAATTTCAAAATGGGAATATTGGATTGAAAAAGTGGATGGTAGTAGTAGTAGTAGTAGTAGTAGTATCAGTAGTAGTAGTAATAGTAGTAGTAGCAGTAGTATCAGTAGTAGTAGTAGTAATAGTAGTAGTAGTAGTAGTAGTAGTAGTATCAATAGTAGTAGTAGTAGTAGTGGTAGTAGTAGTAGTAGTAGTAGTAGTAACAGTAGTAGTAGTAACAGTAGTTGTAGTGGTAGTAGTAGTAGTAGTAGTGGTAGTAGTAGTAACAGTAGTAGTAGTAGTAGTAGTAGTAGTAGTAGTAGTAGTAGTAGTAGTAGTAGTAGTAGTAGTAGCAGTAGCTTTAAATCTTTCCAAAATGACTATAAATCTTCTTTTACACATGTGAGACCAATCAAATTTACAATGTTTGTAAAAAGATTACCCCAGACTAACCATAAAAGGGAAAGTTTACAATTTAAAAATAAGGGTTTACAAATGGCTAGTAGAAAAACTAATCAATATAATTAAAAAAACTTAATTCTGTATCGGCAGATGACATCTAAAAATAAACTAATACAAAAACTAAAGCTTATCTCCAATAACAAAGCTTAAAGACAAAAATAAATAAGTGCCTATCTATAAACGACATAACATTTAAAATAAACATATCCTGGCAACAAATCTCAGTGAAACTTTAGAAAACAATAATGATTATTATTTAATATTTTTTTATAAGAGATTACATTATCTTTTATGCTCTTTGATTAAACTTGTTGGTCTTTTTTCCAACATATATCTGTAATAATGTATATTATCTCGTTTATCTTATTTCATAATTGTTCTTAGATAAATATTTTGTTGTTAATCGATTGCATTTGTTTATGTACTCAGTTTGTGGACAAGGTCATATTTTATATCAATATTTAACTTATTTAAATTTATTAAATTACGTAAATTAATTTGTGAATGCCATAGTCAGCTCAATATATACAACGAAAAACTATCAAAACGTAGTGCTTTTTAGCCGTGCGAGTAACGCGTCAAACTACTAGTATTTAATAAATAGCTTTGTTTGCAGTAACAATTTGAAAAATATAATGTAGTAGCTTTGCCATTTTTTATGTTGATGACTACTCTAATTTATTTGACGTCACACTGAACTGAGCCTGTCACAGTACTTTTCAAGCCATTCAAATGTTTTACGTTTATTTGAAAGCTAGAATATGAGTTTTTATACAAATTAGTTCTATAATAACGAACTTATTATTTATAAATTCAACAAATGTCTTCCACATGCGTGTTTCTCTACTAACCATTTGGGCTATATTCATAATTGCACAAATGGATTAAGTAGGAGTAAGGTAGAACTCAGAGGGAATGTAGCCTGTACAAGCATAACCTTGCATTCGTCCTATCTAACCACTCGACAACTGTCTTATTGTATTGACGAATGCTGTGTAACATCGCCCTTCGTCCTTCCACACGCACCCCAATTCCTATTACAAGCCATCCAATATGTTGTGTTGTTCTGTTCCAGGAGTAATACATCACGATGGTTTATTGTTTTATTTCGAGTTTAGTTCTCTTCTTCATTTCCAGTGTCTGTTGACTTAGAGATAATGCGTCTTGACTCTTCATTTATCTTTCTCAAGGCATCCCTCCCTGACCAGCCGTTTTCTATGGTTGTCTTTCCTTAGCAGTTTTTAGGAGAGTTTTATAACCCTTCGTGTTTTTTTTTTGTTTTTTTTCCTTAGTAACACATAGAATTTCAGGAAATGAAAGGAAGGGGAATCTTTTAGCTTTGACGCTAAGTTTGGTTTATTCTTTGCTTTCTCGCAACCCCTCAGAGAGAGCAAGTATTGGGATCATCATAAGGATCGAGTTAGATATTATGATGGATGTCAACGTTTTATGACCAGCCCGAGCCCATAAATAAGTGGTTTTAGTGATGCCGTCTGTTTCTCGACCTATAGCCAAAACCATTCACTGATAGTGTTTAAATTGAGTGCTTCCATAAGATTCGTCAGAACTGTTTTTGGAATAAGCTACACAACCCTAATATTAATAGTGGACTTAAGGATTAAAGGATAAAAAATTAATTTTCTCAAAATCTAGTATAGCGATTTTAATTCAAAAAAATATATCTAGGCTCTGTTTAACATTATAAACAAATAAGTTCATCTAATTTTCATATGAAAGTTAATTTGAAGGTACTTTACACAATTAGTGTAAATTTACTAACGCTGTCTGCTTGATCTAGTTTTACAATGCATGCGCACTGATTTGATATGGTTGGTTTTGAGATTCGATTGGATTTCCCATGCCTAAGATTTCAGGCAAAGCAGAGGAAGAGTTGTACTTTAGCCAAACAGTTTACACCGATGAGGTGGATATCTTGTGATTGGCTTAGAGCTTGTCACGTCACCACGTTTTTGTTCTGCGCTTGTTTTTCGGCAAACGTGTGATTCCACAGTAAGTTCCACCCAATAATATTTCAGTCCAACGACTTTAAACCATTAGTGCCTCATTGCAATACACTGGTGATTGCCAAACAGGAGTAAATGAAGGAACACATGGGATACGTGATGTACCACTCAGTTTTATTAATAATTAATGCCATTTTAGCGGCACTAAAATTATTAAAATAATTAATTCAGACTTTTACGTAATGTTATTGACTTCTATATCTTAGCTTAGAACTATAGTTTGGATTAAAATTTAGAATGGCCATTAATATTTTACAATATAGCTGATCTTGTCTTAGATTTTTATGGAGCGTTGGTAGAGGCATGTTTGTTAAGCTATTGCCCCGAAAGAAGCACTTGACTTGCGAAAGTTTGGGAAACATTACTCTACAGTCTAGACCATGACACAGATATAGTGATACTAATAATAACAACTAGGTCCAAAGTATGTTGTACTTCTATACAAAAGAATAGGAATAGGTGATTAGAAACTTGACAAGTTTTTTTTGAATATGAGGTTATGTTTTTAGGGCTCATTTGGCCACTTAGATGTGAGAAAGTTATTTTGAAGTTTTTACTGAATCCCAGCATGTGAATCAAATTTAAAATGGTGCCCGAAATATGTGAATTTATATGAATATGAATTATTATAATACACAGCTTTTGTGCAACATATTGCATAGAACCCATTCCTAGCTTACTTTTACATCTTTTTTTAAAAACATATTTGTTTTATATTTGTTTCAAATTAACGCTCTGTTTTGTCTCTAATAACCATATTGACGTAATTTTGTTATCAATAGCATTAACAAACCACGCCTTGTGCATTATATTACAAATAGTTCACACAGGAATTTGTGCATTTCTAAAACGTTACCGAAATCGAATCACTTTCCATATTGATACTCGATACTTGATTAATATCCTCTTTGTATTAAATATTTATAATCAAAGATCAAAGTATAGTAACTCTAGATAATTAAAATTAGTTATTTAGCGAGCGTTAATTTTGTAATATTCATATCTTAACATTAATGAACTAATGAGATATATTGCGGCTAAGTTCTAAAATGAATTCCAATACCATGTGGTACGATGCCTTTATTGGTTTGTAAAATTTTAAATCGTTATATCTATAAAAAAAATTATAAAACAGGAAATATTAGGTGTGCGATTAAATGAGTATATCTAACCCAAAACGGTTGATTATCACCTCTACCTCCCTTTACTCCAACCCAAAATACAGTTTTTTCTCGTCATTTTCCAAAGCGGATTTTATTGAATTTCCAAACCAACTTTCTTTGCCTTTCAGATTATATCTTATAGTCTATTGAATAGTTCAGTTAATTAATATTCAATATAATTATTATTGAAGATTGAAATTGATCAAAATATAATTGAATAATTTAAAAATTTTGAATAATTATTAATTACACAAGTTATTTAGAAAATATATTTAGCTGAAAAAAATTAATGTACCAGAATTTGACTTAATGAATAGTAAAAGAAAAAAACACTAGTAAATATATACTCCGATCCCCTACTCAATATCTAACCCCGCCCTCCTAAGTCAGAGCTATGGATTTCATCACTCACTTGGCATTGCCCTGAAATTTACGAAGGGGGACACATACAAAAAACATGGAATTAATTATTTTGAAATAATTGATAGTACGTAATTTAGAAGCAAAAGGTATTTCCTGCAGCGATCGAGAGTGATTAAAACGCTCAACATCCACACATTAGCAATCCCATATGGATTAATATATGGGATATCCCGATTGTTGTCACCCTGAAGGCTAATAAGATTTATACATCACACAGGGGGTGCGCTAACTTACAAAATACTTGTTTCTTTCTTCAATTAAATGTCTAATTTACTATAGTAAGAATATGTGGAATGCTAACTTGTTTCTCCTCGAAAAGAATGAAAGATTATCCTGGCCAGCACCTTGAGAAGATATTTAAAAACCTGTAAATAGAAGATAAATTCTCAAAATAAGTTGCCCTACCAAATTGTTTATTTAGAAAATAAATAAATACATATTGCAATAAAATTAACTAGCCTAAAATTTGGCATAACTATTTAATTACGAAACATCGAGTACATCTATTAATTCATCATCTACATGTGGAAGGTGCTGGGTGTAAACTAGATCAGGTAGTAATTATCGTGTCCTATAATCAGGACTAATTACCCCCCTATCAAGATGACAGACTCTGCATGCTTAACATGTGGTATATTTGAAATTATGGAGGGATGATTTGCATGGTAATCGAATTCGATAGTAGAGAAAATAGATTTGAATAATACTGATAATTTACTTTCAAGATTGATATAATTAAATTATTAACGTAATACATAGTTAGTTCTAATTTCACCCAAACTATTGATAAGTTGATTTCATCCTAGTACACCATTTTGTCCATTAAAGAATAAATTTTGTTTTGCGGCTATTTTTTGAATAACATGTCTTACTACTAATCTTTCGGCTATCTACATAATTATTATACTTTTTGGTTATGATAAAAGATAATTAATTTAGAAAAAGTGAGTCTGAATTTGCGTGGAGGGAGAGTGGGAAACCTTTTTATATATATTTCAGTACACCGAGCTGAGATTTAAACCCTTATCTCCTCATCACTGGCAAACTAGACAAAACTAGACTGAAGCCTTAGTATATGCCCACACTGTACATATATGCAGGTGTTTTGTAATGTTTACGACTTGGAATTGAAATTATAAAATCAGAGTATCAAGGCAAACACATTCACCAGTAATAATCTATTTTTAGCACCGTGTCTTACTATACGTTCAGGCTATACGCCTAAGTACCAATCACGCCAGTGGGTCGGTGATGAGGAATGTTGAATATAGAGGAAAAATACCCGCATGGGTGAGAATATAGAGAGTGAGAAACCATTTAGGAAAAACCACCCGCAACAAACCAGACCTGGATCGAGCCACGATATTCCTGTCATCGGCAGTCAATTTTATCGCGAGAGTAGTGCCTCAAACGATGCGACCACTGAAGCGGATAGCGCTATAATATTTTAAACACTATTTTAGTTGAATAGCCAGCATTGGTGTTCGTGTTGTACAGGATTGCTGGTGTCGGAAAGATAGGGAATTTGATCCTGGTCTGTTGTAATGAAAACTTTTTTCTTTCATGGTTCCCACACTTACTCCATGCAAATTTGAGTACTTTTCCTATAAAATTATATATTTCTCATCTCTATTCTACTAACGTAATTAATATATGCATTTAACTCAAACGAGTACTAAGATGCAGTGAAAGGTAAACGAATAAAAAAGGTTTTCTAGCCTTGTGGTGGCCCTCTTAAACTACACAAGGAATGGGACAAGCTAGAAAAATTAATGTGTAAATTCTTCTCTCCATTAATGTGAAAAGGATTTGGGGGGTGGGGGTTGCGGATCGTATCAAACTTGCATTAAATTGTGGAAGCTATTGCTTTGTTTGTCATTAACCAGCCTTGATGGCGGTACAATAACCGCGTGACGTTGTTAATGCTCGAAACTATCTCGTTTCTCTTTAGTAGTGTCGCCAATGTTTATTGAGTGCATGGTAATTCGGGATTCTATACATTCTATTGTGTGTCTGCAATCAATCGATCCTTTCCACCTCGATGATATGCCGTGTTTTACCACATGTATCTCTGTTGTTGTTGAATATGTACAGTGGATTTGAAAATGTTGTAACATTTTCCATTTTAAAGCAGGGGTGAACCAGTCATGTGGCTCTTTCCAAAAAATGTTTCACCTCTTTAAATTAAATGAATGTAGTCTAGATATCCAAAGTATTATATTGTATCATTCAGTTTAGTTTATTATAAAAAAAAGTTCATACCAGAAACATTATCAAATAAATTAAAATAATACATTACCCCCCATCCCAATTCACTTCTTACACTCACTTATCGACTACAACACTTGGTGGTTGAATGCAAAAGTTTCACTAATGTTGAGATTCCAAGTTTGCTGTGGTCCCAGAAATGTTTATACTTCAGTATGATAATCAAAGCCATTACAAATACATCCCCTTACCTAACGAGCTGAAATTGTTGCTGACAAATTTTTCTATTGAGAATTTATAGCAAATTTGTCATATCTGATAATTGTATATCAACGATGCTAAATAACCAATCCAATCCAACGGGGTGAAAAGTTTTAATATAAATGTGATTGTTTTTTCTCTAATGGAGACTGGGACACTATAAAAGGGGAAAACCAACTCCATTACTCGGTTCGATCGCGTAACTAGCTAACCGACAGTGTTTGGAACTTAGCTGCACTTGGACTTTAGCACTTTTTATTTATAAAATAACGATAATTTTTTTAATCATATATATTATAACGGAGAAGCTATTTCTCTCTTAATTAATCACCATATTTATAATAAATTCTAGTAATAAACAATATTTTATTTAAATATAGCGATTTTTTTGTATATTGTGAATATAAATACACCAACAATGTTGATAGACGTGCAGATGTACCAACACAATATTAATATATTCTTACTTCCCAACTAAAAACTTAGAGCTTCCCTAAATATTTTAAAACAATGTAAGGAAGGATGACTGAAATTGATTTTATTTATATATATAGTCTTACCCGTGCACAAGTGATTTTAATACACAGAAAGTGAAAAGCATTAATATTTTTCTAGGCAGTGGAAATTGAAGCGAAATTTAGCTTGCCCACCGTAGCACTTTAGTAACAAAAGTTAACTGTTAGAAGTCGAAGTTACAGCTTACGCTACCAAAATGAACCTCCAGCACTTGGTAGTTAGAATGTTTCCTTGGTTTTACTGTCCTAAGCGGGCAGTTCGAATATTGTGTTTCGATCTGTCTATAGAGAGATTATTATTGTATTCTTTTAGATTTTCATATATTTTCCTGCTTGCTACCTAAACGGCTCATTTAAATTTTAAGTTCTTAACATTTTTATTAACAATGATTTCTGCAAAGTGGACTTCTTCTTGGATTGTAAGGTTTATTCCGTGAATTCGAACATTCTTTTCAAATGAATGGAGAAGTAAGGGACACGGACAACAGCTGTAAATTGAATTCGAGGTTTCCATGTTTATCATCTTTATTGATGAAGTTTTAATTCTCGTCCACTGAATTAGAAATTATGAATATTGAGTCAGGAATGTGATTAATATATCCGAAAATGGTCTAAAAAGATAACCATATGTACGAGAATACTACAGGAAAAAATGTGGGAGTTTCCCAACACGATTTTTCCTAATATATAATAAACAAATCTCACTATAATTTACCCAGATATTTTCAAGAAACCATTTTCTACTTTCGTGAGTACTATAAAAATTCACCTAAGCTACATTTACGAGAATCTCCAATAATCTCAACTTTAAAGTTTGAAAAACAATCAATTTTTTTGTAAAGGAGAATTTGATGAAAACAGATAACATCAGTTGAGTTATATAAAGGGTATTTTGATGATTTAAGTCTAGACCGGACGGAATGTGTTGGAAGGCTTCGTGGGTCCCATATTGTACAGTACACCCTTGTTTTAATAGCTTTACTTATGATGTCACATTTGTCCCAAATGATCGATTAGTTAATAAAATTCAATCAATGAATGTGACTATCAAAGGCCTAAATCAAGAATTAAAATATGAAATTGATGGATGGTTTTCTAAAAGGTTAAAATATAGAATGCATTTTAGCTACAAAATATCATATTGAGAGAAAAATAAAATAAATGGGATGATTAATAAATTCTATAGAAGCTTTTAACACGCTTTTCTGAATCAAATTTCATTTTCATTTTTAATGTTAATATGAAACCTAATGGTTGGAAATATAATACATTTATAATAATTACACAAAGGCTACGAACGCCTGAATTCACGTTTAGTGGAAAACATGGCAGCATCACAGATAAAAATGAAACAAACGAAATATGACACAAATTTATTAGATATCTCGATATTAATAAGAAAATGTTAGTCACTTTAAAATATTTTTTTTAAGTATTCTTATAAATCCGTAGTATAATATCAATTTGCATTAATTAAGGCATCCATATCCAAAGGGTGCCTTTCCCGAATACCTTAAGTTTTGGAAGAAACAAGACACACTTACTGGACATATTTTGTATTGAAAGTTGATGATTTTCGGTATACTTACTACTGTTATTCAAGGAAGTCTTCTGAATAAATCCCAGCCGAAGAAATCGTAGATTATGTTTAAAAACAAAAAAGTACAATTACATGGAAAAGGTTCCTTATAAAATTGCATGATGGACAAGAGCCATTTTGGAATTTTAAGAACTAAACAAGGGGTACTTTGCTTGTATAGGGAATAAAATATAATCAATTAAAAAAGAAAAAAGCTGCTTTGTTGACATTATTTACAATTTTACCTATCAAACTGTTAAAAAATAAATACAAATAATTTCAAGAGTTATTTCATGAATATGAATCAAAATTCATATTTTATAAGATTTGGTGGTGATTATTCACGTTAAGGAAAAATTAGACATACATGTTTTATTTCTTAAGGCTTCTTTGGAAATTAATGATGAAAAACAACTTTAAACTTCATAAAGTAGGGTGTAATTTTTTTTTTTTAGTTAATGTTCTTGTTTCATATTATATGTGATATCCTAGGATGCCATTTATAACTCAATATCATAACCATTCTACATCATATATTTGTTTTAATCTTCTGAAAGGTTGAGAAAATTTGAAGAAACCTGTTGATATTGTGATTTTAATTTGTTCCACTGGAATTCTAATTCAATCTCTGCTCTCTTCCCATTTGAATGAATAATCTCTCTAGCAAGTCCACAATCCGTGTTGAGTGCAGTTTCTCCTCAAACAAGAATGTATGGATTAAGTGTGCTTCCTCGGGTGATATTAAATATCTTGCCTGGAGCAAAGTGGAAGTTCTACCAGTCAGGATTCCTCAAAATACCTCTGTTTCGTCTTTCCAGTTATACTAGTCCAGAAATATTATCGAAAAAACCGGTAAGCCCGGACAAAATTTGGAGAAAGCTGAAAATTTCAGGATCAACTCAGAATTACAAGCTTAACAACATATCAAAAGTCTGAGGTTTGGATTTTTTATTTTTTTTTGTAGAAGACCCTGAAGTTCAAAAAGTCCATAGATATTTAAAAATTATTTTAAAGCGGGAAAAATTATAAGAATGCAGAAAATTTCAGGATATACTCAGAATTATATGTTACAACATATCAAAATTCCCCTAAGTCCTCCTAAGACCCACCCTCTTCTAGCTCTTAATAAATTCGTGGCCTCCATCCTCTTCTAGCTCTTAATAAATTCGTGGCCTCCATCCTCTTTCCCCAAAATGATATCCTAGATACGCAGGAGATATCTTGTGAATCTCTCAATTTTATGAATACACTTGAATGCGTACCCAAATGGGCAGTTAGACGCGGTGCAAATAAACTAAAAATAGTATACTAACATTATTGTGGGCTGCTCTTTCCCTCCCCTTTCACCCCTCCTTTAACACAGTAACCACACAACGTGGCGAAAGAGGTACCTATCAGCAGTGGTCTGGAGAATTTTTGTGGGACCAGAAATATCACCTCCAAACAACATGTGGAACTCCGCTCAAGCAGGCAATCTAGGGATGATCGTGATAGACAAACATTTTCCTCTTTGTTTGATGTCCATCAACCATTTACCTATTGTTCATCAACTGAGTTAATTAGCTTGTTGACTGGTCTTGTAGGATATGAATCTGTTAACTGTGACAAAGCTCTGTAAATAGATTCATAATGCATGTAAAACATTGATGGTGGCACTTTCGGAGCTACAAAGCTCAACAAGGTTAAACCTTTACCTGTCATGAACAACACTATACAAGTGCATAAACAAAACGTGCAAATAAATCAATAACAAATATTTAATCGTATTGTGTGTGTATTTCCATCTGGACTTGAGCTAATGTAGTTCTTTTCATATGAACTAGCAACTATACCTATGTCTTTGTTTGACGAAATATCGATGAGGAATGTGAGGAAATCAGCCCTTTCTGAAGTATTAGAATCTGTTTCTCTTTGCAAAGAAAATGCACCAAAAGACACGGTGTTTGTTGTAGATGGTGGGTACCTTCTTCATATAATTATTTGGCCGAGACCAGTGACTTACAGGATTATTTTCATGACATATTCATCTTATATGATGAAACACTTTAAGTGTTCATCAAAAGTAGTGTTTGACGGGTATGAGGGTCCACCGAGCATTAAAGTGGAGGAGCAGAAGCACTGGAGCAGCAAGAAAACCTCAGAAGATTTAACAATAGATCTTGAAATGGTTGTCATATCCTCTCAGTAAGAGTCTCTAGCAAATTGCAAAAAAAATAAAAAATCACGCTTTATCAAACTTCTAACATCCATCCTATGGAATTGTGACATCTTGGTCCAGTTAGCAAGAGGAGATGCCGATTGTCTTATTGTTTCGACAGCTATTGAGTTATCAGCTGGGTAACTGACCCGCAACGACTCCCCGTCACTCTAATATAAAGAGGAGGTTACGGTATCTTAATTACAAGGAATATATATAAGTTTGAGATAGGTACATATTTCATAAGAGTAAGAGAATTTAATAGGTTACAAAAATAGATTTATTATACAATTATCATAAAAAGGTGATATGGGGTTTCAATAGTTATGAAAGGATTTAACAACTCCAAAAATATAGGAACCATCCGTAACACGAGAGAATAACGTGTCCAAGATGACACGGCAACAGTCAAAAGGACGTTACGTAGACAGAGAGTATTGGATTCCAACAGAGCCTGACTTCCACCAAAAGTGTCTAAACAAAAAACATGGTGAATTAACTACAAATAAAGATATGACAGCATATCCTATAATTTTAAAGTTACTAACCTAAGCTCTGCCTGGTTAGCAGGCTTGACCTGTAATTATGAAATGTCTCATAGAGAGGCTACATAAAAAATGATATAAGGACAGATTGTCCATTGCTTTAGCGGGTAGTTATCAAGTAGGGGTTTACCATTAAATATTACTATGGCTGGTTCTTTTCCAATGGGTACTGCCAAAGCATTCAATAGTATATTTATGTCATAATTGGCATCAAGTTTAGTACACACCAACATTAAATACATAACCATAAGAAGCTCAAGCCAAGAAGCGAAAGAAAATACTATCTGTGCGGGCCACCATATGAACTTAGCCGTGTTCCGCACTTTGCGCACTCAAAATAGTATCACAGAAATTGGGGCGATGACAAGAAATCTGTGAGAAACCGACCTAGTTAGGTCCTCAAATAAAGGTGTTAGACAACCTGGTTGTAGCCATACAAAATTTGAACATGTGAGCATAACGTTCACGGCACCATGATGTATTGTGAAACCATAAGGACTTAAAATGTAATATATAACTCATGCAGAAGAGGAAGCTTAAAGTAAGCTCCTAAGAAACATAGTCATATGAACTAACTCAACAAGTCTGAAGGACTTGGAAACATAATTGTCTCTTCAATAGATTAAACGAAGTCCGAAGGACATAATAAAAAAAACATAGCCATATGGACTAACTCAACAAGTCTGAAGGACTTGGAAAATAGCTGAATACTTGGATCAATAAACATGATTCCCTCAGCGTCGAGGTGGTGACAACCACGACCCAACCATCATGGTCAGCAGTATTTTCTACAGGTGCTGGAGCAGAGATTCCTCCTTCGAAGATATCCAATGATGAACTACAATCTGTGAACCTAGGAGTCACCCGTTATATACTCTTGTCTTGACTAGCAAAATGGGCATGTAAACAAGGAAAAAGGGGAGAAGTGGGACTAGTGGTGAAAGAGTTGCCACGGAAATCCGCTAGGGCAGCCACGCTCGGGTTCATGACTACGAACCAATGACAGTCTGTTCTTTCTTCAATGTTGAGTTCAAGAAGTTAAACGTCCGTTGAAACCGCCACGCCGTTGCTTCCACCATACTTGTAGAACAGTTGGCGAAAGCGTGGTGATCGTATCCAGTAACATCCACGTAATGTAAGTAGAATACAAATGATACTATTGCAGAATATATCAGTTTTAATTATCTACTTCGGATTCCTTTATTTAATGTAGCATTTTGTGCGGATTACAATTTGTAGATGTAATTTTGATTTGGGTGACATGCTACACAACATGTAACAGTTATAGCAACTGATACAGATAACTTTCCATGCTATCTGTGCGCGCATTTTCAAGCAGTAAGCTCTGACTCCTAATTCCTGGAAAAACTGGCAAACCTGATAAAATTCACAATATCATGGAAATCCAATAAGCTTCAGGTCCTGTAATATACCCCCTCCTGTTTACTCATGCCATGACAGGTTGTGATACGATATCTGCCCTTTTAAGAAAAGGAAATAAATTGGCTTTTGACCTCCAAAATGATAAAGAGCTGTCCAGGAAAATACTAATTTTCAATAGTCCTTCTGCTACTTTTGATGAAGTAGCTTAAGTGGGAGAACTTTTTATTTTGTCTCTGTACAAAAAATAAAACTGCAAATCCCTAGACTAGCTGCGTTATAAAATATATGTCCAATTTGTAGCTCATCAGTCTGTCACTACTACTTTCGACATCGCCGTGCTTCCACCTACCAGTGCTGCAGCCTGTCAACACTTAATTAGAGTGTATCTGCAGTTGCAACAGTGGTTATATAATCTGGTCACACCAATGGACTGGGGCTGGAAGCTTATTGAAAAGGTAAATATATTATTAAAGAATTTTTTTAATCTACTCGATCTAAATTTATATAATATATTTTAAAGAAAATTTAATATTTGTTAATTATTCGTCTTGATGTGTTAACAGGACCTTGTTCCTGTCATGGCATTTCTCCCTCTAGCCCCAGAAAAGCTCTTGCATCTTATCTGTGGTGGCTGCAAGAAAGGTTGCGAACGCAACTGCGAATGTAAGAAGAACGGGCTGGCGTGCTCTACAATGTGTCGCTGCTCGGGAGAAGTGTACAGCAACTCCACTTCACCGTCTATCACTATGGATAGTGAAGAAAACGTAAGCGACCTAATTAATATATTTTGGAAAATAAGCTCTAACATCAAATTTATTTCTGAGGTGGGAGAATTTTGTGTGTTAACTTTAAGGAATTCATTTGGGGATGACTTAAGCTGGGACAATAGTGATGATCGTTTTTATTTATGACTTGGAGGCTAATTTATTGTGCATTTTTTAACTTTTGGGTCTTCTACCATAAAAGCCAAGCCTCAGAATTTAGGGGACTTTTAGTATGTTGTAAAGCTTTTTATTTTGAGTCGATCGTGAAATTTTCAGCGTTCCGCTAATTTTTTCTCACCTTAAAATAATTTAAAAGTACGGTACTTTTGGACTTTTTGAGCTTCTGGGTCTTTTGCCAAATAATCCAAACCTCGGATTTTAAAGGAATTTTAATATGTTGTAAAGCACACAATTCTGAGTCAATCCTGAAATTATCTGCGTTCTTATAATTTTTCCCGCCTTTAATTAATTAATTAATTAGTACTTATAGACTTTTTGAAATTTGGGGTCTTCTGTCATAAGGGCCAAGGCTCGGACTTTAGATATGTTTTAAGGCAAGTAATTCTGAGCCGATCCTGAAATTGTCAGCTTTCTCCGAATTTTGTCCGGGTTATTTGCTAATAATCCTGGGCTATACACGTAGAAACCACAATCTATTTTCAGGAAAGCCCAATTCTTGAAAAAATAAATAGTACAGAACTCCACACGGAATTTCTCGCTCTATTTTTTACAAACTTAAATATTTACTAAAAATTCTTAATATAATATATAATAGAGAACCCGAGAAAAAATTGCGCTATATATACTTAAGAATTTTGACTCATGGTTTTAATTTGTATAGTTTTATTTTTAAAGAATTAATGTATTCATTTGTATATTTGAACCAATAATAAATATCGATATAGGGTTTGCACGTGTCAACACTTCATATTAAAATTTTGATTATGTTAAACATTTTCGGCGTTTAATTAGGGGATGCAAATCTTATGGTTATCGCATAGTTATTTAATTTCTCTTTTATAAATTTTGACCAATAAAATAGGAGATAATTGAATATTGAGTATAAAATGAGATCGATAGATAGATAGATAGATAGATAAATAGATAGATAGATAGATAGATAGATAGATAGATAGATAGATAGATAGATAAATTGCTGTGCCAGGGTTGGATCCAGGAAATGGGCATGGGAGGCGTGAACCCCTCTTCTAGAAATTAAACCAATCAAATCAATGTTAAGGTCCCTACTAGTTTTACTGTCACGTAATACTATCTCACTAGAGAGATTTCACTTTTTAAATTGTTATTGGTAATATTATTAAATGATTAATATACCGTAATTATTATAAATACTTAATAATATCCCACTAAGTATTAAAATTCTGAAAATAGGCATTAATGAAATTAACCAAATTTAAGTTTCGTGCCTCTCACCTTGTGGCACAAATATTGTTTGGGTTTAAATTAATTCTATCATTTTTACGTTAGTATGGCTTAGAGGTAAAACTTTGATTTATAATTAGAAACAACTTGCTATACTAGAGAGTAGAGTTGTATACGATTGTTCGAAATCTGAATAGTTACATCTAGTTTGTATAGTAATTGAATAGCTAAAAAATCATTTATATAATAAGCGTTATAAAGTTTAAACATAATTCCCTCTTAACAATTCCTATTTGTTGATGTTCTTATTATTTTATTTCAATAAATTTAAATACTTATCGCAAATTTTGAGCTATAGCCTTCATTGTAGGATTATTATCAAGTTTAGCGTTGCATTGAAAGTTTGATTAAAGATTTATTCTCAAATTTTGAAGTATTTTTAAATCAAACTGTCTTGAACCCCTATCCCACCTCACCGTCCTAATCCCAATGGGAGCACTACCAGTCGTGTTGAGTCAGACCACCGAAGACGGGGAGATCGAGGTTCGAATCTCGGTCGGGTGAACTGGGGGTGGCTTTTCCTAAATGGTTTTCCACTCTCCCTCCACGCAAATGCGGGTTCACTTCCTCTAAGTTCAACCTTCCCATTTCCTAATCCATTAGTGTAATTAGTACTTAAGCGTATAACCCGAACGTATAGTAAGACGCGGTGCTAAAATAAAAATTTAAAAAAAATATTTGAAACACATATAAATAAAACCAATAACTTTCAAGCTATATGCCATTTTATATATATAAACTTTTCGAACACTAAAGGTAATGTATTGTGACCGAAAAAAAATCTAGCCCGAAATGTTGATGGATGTCAACGTCTCATTACGTCTCAAACCTTAAAAAGTGGTTTTTGCAATTCCGTCTGTCTGTGTGTCTGTTCACCCCTAGAATTAAGAGAAGATTAATAAGAAGCGAAAAGGGAAAAAATCGATTTCCTCAAAATTGGCTCTAATGATATTGATTAAAATTCAGATTTAAGCGTTGATTAAGATTATAAATAAAATGGTTATTTCCATTTTTCTATAAAAATGAATTTAGGGTACCTTACAAAAGTGGAAATTTCCATATCTCCGCATCTATTTGATATACTAAATAACTTATCACAGCAAAATTGTAGTACTATTAAAAATAAAAAACGTTTACGGGAAATAGAATTTTCTAAAACAAACTGTTTCTGAGATATTGGCAAATATATGAATAAAATTTTGTGAGCTTTAGTTGTAAAGAGATACTACTTAAATTTTAACGCAATAGTTATGTTATGCCATAGAGTTATTAAATATAATTAAGTCTCTCAAAAAGTTTGTTATTTTTCCTTTAAACTCTTAGGAGAAATGTTTGTACAACAATGATCTATCTCCTTCATTTTAGACTCAATTATAGTCACTATTTACATTTTTTATTTGTCAAAATGTATAAATGAGGAATTTAATAGTAATGCGATGACCTAATGATCTGAAACAACTAATAAAATCTTAAAATTTTTGCTGGAAGTCGAAATTTTAATACGAAGTGTTGACCCTTGTGGATCCAAAATCGATCATTTTTATTGGTCCAAACATACAAATGAAGACATTCTTTAAAAATAAAATTATAAAATTTAAAACTGGGACTCAAAAAGTAAGCATAGTGCAATTTATGCTTGGGTTTGCTAGTGTATATTATTTATTTTCACATATATTACGAGTTTTGAGTAAATATCTCCATTTCTAAACAATAGAGCGAGAAAGTCCGTGCGGAGCTCCATACGATTCCATTTTGGATTCGTAGTCATGAAACGTCGACATTCATAAAAATCTTGAGTTCAGTTTTTTTTACAATCACAATACTTTCTCAATACAATTAATTATTTTTCAGTTAATAAATAAGCATTTTGTACATATACATTTTCGCTCATAACTAGATAACTACTGAATTGGTTTGAATGAGTTTTATTTTATTAAGACAAATCAAACGAACATTATCATTATGTAACTGGCGCTGTTGCATTTTCGCAGTAGCTATTATTTTTGTATTTTTTCATAGTTAAAGGTGATTAGGTTGGATCTCCTCCAAATATTCCTCAATTCGTTCCTGCTGCGTAGTATGATATAATCAGACTTTTAAAAAAGTTTATTTTCTGGGATAAAGGATTTTTAACTGACATCATGCAGGAATGCTGTGAATACGCAACAGTGCTAGTAGTGATGTCACACGTCTGGCTCATTGCCACCACATATTTACATTGCATAGCTCGTGCATGTTCTATCACATGTCTGAATGTTATACCACGTTGCTTTAGCTTGCGGTATTTGTTATTAACGTGGGATAACTATTTTACATAATAATACCAATTGAAGGAAATGATTCAACGAAGAGTCTTTTTTCAACATAAATGTAAGCAGCTTTTTTAAATAATCTTGTTTATAATGATTTTTATGTTAAAATTCGACCTAATTGAAACACATATTTTATGTATTTTGTTAGGTATGTTGTAGATTAGGTTTCAAAATTTTAAGTAATGTAATTTTTGTTTTTATCAATTACCATGTACTAAATATTTTTTCTAATAATACGCTTTATTTTTGAAACAATTTTCTCAGTATTGTAATTTTCCTTTTTTCAATAAAATGTAAATGTGTATTTAATAATATTGCTTCAATAATAATAGTATGTATTAAAGTATGTGTTTTTGATTATTATTTAGAACATCATAGGATGTTGCAAAGATGCAATGACACTAGTCCTTGTGTTATCTTTTTAGCACCAGTCTCCGAAGGTTGTCTTTATTTATATTCTTCCATATATCTAGCTTCTATAAATTATTATATTATAATATTAAAATGAAGAGTTTGTGTTTCTTTGTGTCTGTTATGAGGGGAGCAAGATTTACACTACACGCAGAGGCCTGAAATTTAAATATCAGTCATCCCTCTGCACAGACACGAACACCTAAGAGCCAAAATTTTGAAATTTTGACTAGAATTTTTTTAATTAATTAAAAACAAAAATTAAGAAATATCAACGCCGCGAGGAAGCTTTACTATAACATTTCATACCAATTATTCTTAATATAATTTGGTGGTCATGGAAGATTAAACAAGAAGAGTTTGGTAACTACAACAAACTCTTCCCATATCGCCATGATAATTATATGTATTATTAAATGTTTTGATTTATTTCTAATAAATATCTTTTATGTACTAACGCGTTTTTCACCTGTAAATTATTTTACCCTTTACCCTTTTTATTCTTTACTCTTTATACACAACATCCTTTAAAGCCTACAACCTTTATACGCTACAACCTATATACCCTACACCCTATATACCCTACACACATTTTACCCTACACAGTGTATAGCCTACACCCTTTATACAGTTTTTAGTTTTTTTAATTTTTCTACCATTTTACCCCCAAATATTTATCCGGGGCTAAGCCGGGTAATTAAACTAAAATGGAGTAAAAAGGGCAAAAAAATATGGTAAAAATTGTAAATGTAGATCTAATCAAAATGGGTAATAGGACCAAATCACCGAAAATTTCTAAATGTCCAAAAATAGCCAAAATGTAAAAGAGGTGCCAAAAGGAAACAACTGAGCAAATATTGTGAAAGGGCAAAAAGTATATAAAGGGCAAGAAGTAAGTATTAAAAAATACAAATGATAAAGGTTAAAAGAAGTAAAATAAATAAACAGGATAAAAAGCTGAAAAAGCTGCAAAAGTACAAAAAGGGCTAAAAAGGTTAACAAGGTAAGGAAGCGTAAAGAGGATAGAAGGTAAACAGGATGAAAGATTAAAATAGTAAGGTAAAAATATGGTAGAAAATTAATCCAATCGTAAAGAGCAATAAGACCAAAAGGGCAAAAATTGAGAAAAAAATGTATAAGCGTTAAAAGGGGTAGGTCCTATATGAAATAAAAATTTAAAAAGATTTAATGCCTCAAAATGAGCAAAAAGGGTGAGAAAGAGTAAATAGAGAAATAAGGAAAACAAGACAAAAAAGGGTCCTACTTTGACGTAAAGAGGGTAAAGTTTTATAGGTAAAAAATTACAAAAATGTCCAAAAGCTCAAGTTTAAGGGGATGGCTCACCATGAGAGATGAGCGTGGCCGGTTTCTAAGGCGATTTCTCTGTACACGATTACTAAGAAAACTATTATACATATTT
>CABFWB010006716.1:0-14483 GCA_902151455.1 Timema bartmani
ACAGGCATATGAACTGAAGAAACTTTAGGATATTTAATTGTATGTTTAGTTTTACTGGAATGTCCTGCAATATTTGTCAGGAAAAAATAACATTCCACATGATCTTTTGGCTTGCACCAAACCATTGGAACAGCGAACGGCATGGCTCGGCGGTTTCCTTTCATCCATTCTATAAGAATAGTTGTGCAGGTTATGCAAGCAATATGAGGTGCAAAGGGTTTATCCAGATCTCCAAGAGCACAATCAAAGTACAGTTTATAAGCCTTTTTAACTAAGTAAGTGATTGGCTTTCTTTGGGTTTTTGGATAGAACTTACCACATACATAACAAAAGTTATCGAGGTGGTTTACACAACCACGAAGTTTACCAGTTCTCATTGCGTTAAGAACACTACTAACTATAACCTAAAAATATCAGAACAGCTCACTAGTTCACACAGGAAAAGCAAAAACACACAATAACACAGACTAAGGTATCAATAAAGAGAAATATACAAAGTGACTAACACCAGCCAAGTTTCAACACGCATCTCAGGGAATTTACAAAATTCTGCTTAGCTAAAGTTCTTGGTAGCTAACCGTCAAACTTTTCATATTTAATTGTCCATACGCTAGCTTTTCTAAAACATATATATTATTTTATGATAAAATTTAAATATTTACCTCCTCACTACATTCTTGTTAGCTAACTATTTATTTTATATTTTATTTACCCTCATTATGTCTGGAAATATTGTTGATTGATTATCAAACTTAGAATATCCTTTCTTTCTAGTCCACTTCAGTGTCTGCAGATCGAGTTGCCAGGACAAATGGACGATATATGATAATATAATAATTCTTTAAGTCCTGACAGCTCACTCTGAATTCTTTTCTCCTTTTTGTACTGCTTTACATTTTACACCTACCTTTATCCTGAAGGACATATTTTCTCACTCCACTGGAATTATTATATCACCACTACCTGTTCAACCAATCAGAGGGCTTATACAAATCACTTGGCCTCACTGGTATCTGACAAGAATCATAGAATGTAGCTTGAGCAACAACTACTGTACAAAGAACTATATAAACTTCTAGCAATTAAAATAAATTTAGTGAATTTAGAGAATAGAGGTTGGTAATCAAATAAGTTTTACCTAGAGTTTACAGACATAGAAATATGGTAAATTTGTATAAAATGTAACGCTCGCTTTACACCGGATTGCCAAGGACAGGGCGGTCAGGATTTGAATCTAGTTTGAGTGTACTAACCCTTTAAAAATATATATTTCTTCTCTCTCTTCCTTCACATAAATATGGACTCATACATTTCCTTAACAATATTTTTCTTATCTCTATAAAATATATTGCTTTCATTTGCGAAAGTGCATAAATAATATGATCTAGTCTAACACTACCTCCTGTTTGCATTATTTTTAATCAAGTGGGGTGACCTGGCGGTCTAGGGGTAGGGTGTCAAACTTCTGTGCTGGAGGTCCTGGGATCAATCCTCGGTCCCAGCACAGATTTATCTGATTGCCAAACCCTTCCTTCACCTCTGACAATACGTGTATTAATCACAACTTGTGAATGTGAGGAATGCCAGGCCTCCACCGTGGTTCGGATCCCACGTTAAACTGTAGGTCCTCCATTTCATCTCGCAATCACCCTACCATTACACAGCGTAAGTGTGTATAACTCAAACGGGTAGTAAGACGCGGTGCTAATAGTGGTAGTTTAATTAAGTGATATTTATCTGAAATGTATAGCAAGAGGAATGCATAAAACTAGAAAATTTTTGGAAAAAGGAGGTGGTCCACAGTGGTATAACAGTAGATATGAAACATTGTGGTGTTACCAGGTACCTCAGATCCGCTACGCTACACCAGAGAGGTTGCTTCAACGTCTAACAGACCTACGCTTCCTGTCCATAGACTTTCTGAACACGTTCTTGCTAACATACCGGGTGTTCACAGACGGAGTCACGGTACTAGAGGCTCTCAAGAAAGTGTTTTACAATTCAGACTCACCAGACATACAACCTACCATTGACGATTGTTTCTTGTGAGTTAAAACACTCCTGCCTGCTACCTTAGCTCTTGATACAAACTGTTTATTATTTACTATTCCAGTGATGATCAACAGGCCTATTTACTATTCCAGTAATGATCAACAGGCCTATTTACTATTCCAGTAGTGATCAACAGTCCTATTTACTATTCCAATGATGATCAACAGGCCTTTTTACTACCATGCAAATTAAGAGACCAATTCAGTTCCATGCAAGTGATTACAACTATTTACTCCCATAGTAATCCATCACTAGTATAATTAGGTCCATTTTATCAATAAGTGTGGACACCTATATTAAAAGTGTACTTAATAGACTGATTTTAATATTTAATATTTACAGTAGACTAGGTATGTTTATAGGATTGATACAGTAGCCTAGGTATGTTTTTAGGATTGATAATTTTGAATTCTCTGATTCTTAAGTATACATACAAGATTACAGGATTTATGAAAACATGGAATTTGAAAGTTTAAAGAAATATTTATTTTTTTAATTTCTAGTTGTAATTTGTTTTATAATTTATATGCTGCTTATTGGTGGCTTAGCCCAACATAGTTTTATGCAACATCCAGAACAGGGACCATTTATTGACTGCTTAGTGTAATGATGTATTCATTACAACAATGAAATGTTAACATTAAGTTACTATTTCTTTTTTCTACAGCAACTTGAGAATAATACAGTAAAGTAAACTTGTTATGTTTAGCATGTTGTATATAATTCAGTTTTTGTCTGTATTAGTTAATGTAATTCTCTCCTGTGTTTCCCCACCACCATTGAACATTGCAGAGGCTTGGATCGTGACGAGCACACATCTCTCCCGTTGTATGATACAGACATGCGTCGCACTAGTGTATCTCCTCGTAGAACGAGTGGAGCCAGCTCTGTATCAGGGTACGGCTCAGAGATGAGTGACCGAGATAGAAGTCACAGTTATGATTCACAAGCTTGTGGTCACAAGAATCACCACTGGAGGTGTACTTACCGTAAATGTGAGTCTACACACATTTGCTGTTAGTCCTAGATGTTTAGCTACCGTCCATTGTTTCTTAAGTTGTTTCTCTTACAGTTGAAGAAGAGCAGAGGGAACTGGGATACATTAAAGAGGGTCCCCCAATTATCCGACAATCTCCCACAACGCCCCGTAGGAGCGTCAGTATAAAGGTGGAGTCCCAGGATGATGGACAGCACCTCACCATACCTTCCACCACCGTCACTATGTCGTCAAGTGCCGAAACTTTGACAGGTATTACTGTATATTACTATAGTGCTACTGTAACTCAATTCAGCAATTTGTTTTGTAAATTTAACCTACGATATTAAAACTTTGTTATTTTCTTGCACTACACATTTATTGGATTTATTTATTTAGAATATTTAAAGTGTTCTTTCTGAACCGACAGATTATATCATCACATGAGCTACTAGCTAATTTAAATCTGAGCATACAAAACACAAACTCTCCCAACCGACAATTTATCACTGTGACATGGGGATAAATTTTTCATCCAGGTCGGGAAACAAATCCAGGACCTTTAGTTCAGTAGGCATACATGCTACCTACTGAGCTAAGGTGTTATAATGTTACTCATCATTGTTAAGATGGGAACAATGTGTACCCAAGCTTAATTTTTATCGAGATTTTTTTCTATAATTTATATAATGAAGGAAAGTGTTTTAATGCACCAACTGTAAAAACATGGACAACTTCAGTTTGATTCAGATCATTTATATACTCTTTTATGCTTAGGAATATGTAACTTGTGTTTTTATTTTACATATTAAATTCAACAGATTTCACAGTGGCCTGTGAGTGAATATCAGTACGATCCTCTAAGTTGCATACTTACCTACAAGTGGTTGTTTTCGCCGTAAGACCCACAATCTATTGTGTGCAGGATTCTAGGAAAGAAGCGCACAGAAAAAAAACCACAACTAAAATGCACACAGGAAAAAAGCCCACATGGAAAAATTCTCACACAGAAAAATGCTCACATGGAAAAATGCCCACTTGGAAAAATGCTCACGAAAAAAAGCTCACACTAAAAGTGCGCACACGGAAAAATGTCCATAGAGACAAATGCTCCCATTCATTTTTACTTTCTCATCAAAAGAGAAAGTATTGTAATCGTTAAAAAATCGAAATCGAAATAAAAAATTTAAACAAGAAAAAAAAACTGCATTTTACAATTGTCAGTCCCCTGTCTGTCTATATGTATGTGCTCAAACTTGATATTTAATTTTATAGGTTTACACCTCCAGAATTTTTACTTTATTTTGAACCTAGCCCTCAAATTAAGGGTGATGAGTGCTTTTTTTGAGCTCCAATTATTTCGAAAATTACTTTAACGATTTTGATTGAAATTGATGTACAGACTATGTTTGACCTCCAAAATAAGTTAGATAACACCTTATATTTGGTTTTTGGGTAAAAATTAGTTGAAGGGCAATATACTGATGAGTAATTTTAGTGGCTCTAATGATTTTGTTCCAAATTGGTATCTGTGGTATGTATGTCACTACAAAAATAAATAGTACAGAGCTCCGCACGAACTTTCTCGCTCTATTATTTTAAAATGTAGATATTTACTCAAAATTCATAATATAATATACACTAGTGAACCTGAGGACAAATTGTGGTATAATTACGTACAAGAAATTAAACCAATGTTAAAGTCACTACTAGTTTTATTGTCACTTAATACTATCTCACTAACCAGATTTCATTTTTTTATATTTTTATTGGAAATATTATTAAATGATTAATACATGGTAATTATTATTAATACTTAAAACAATCACATTAAGTATTAAAATGGTGAAAATGGGCATTGATGAAACTACACAAATTTAAGTTGTGCATCTCACCTTGTTGCACAAACATTGTTTAGGTTTAAATTTATTTTATCATTTTTATTATTACTATTTCAATGATTAATAATAAATAAAGATCTTTAAAATAATTTATTTTTAAATGACGTGCTTTAAACAAAATCTTTTAATAGTAACACACACATAACGTGTTAATTGTTATGATGTTTAAACTTATCTCCCTCTTAATAATCACTAAATATGTTCTTATTATTTACTTTTAATAGATTATTTTTTAAAAAATTATCATAGATTTAAAAATGTATTTTTATACCTAGTTTTTCCCCCCCTTATTTTTAATTTTCCCCTAACACCCCCGCGACACAATGGTTGTAAAACGCTGCCTTAGAGTCTTAGACCATTCGATCACTGAAGCGTGTACTGAAAATTCATTGCTTCCTTTCATCCAGAATTTACCACACGCCACTGGATGTATGTATGTACTAAAATAAAAGTCATCTCTATGAGTCAAATTTTTCTTTCTCTAAGCATCTACAACTCGAAAGATAATAATAGTTTATTCTTTTTGTATAAAGCCATAGCTCGAACAATTCAGCTCTCCCCTTGAGATTCGAGTTATTGAAGTTCGATGGTACATCAGATATTATGGTTTTTTAGTTGTTGTTTTTTTTGTAGGACAAACAATGGAATTTTCAAGAAGCCAGAAGAACAATCAAGTTTTGACTTATTTGGAGTTTGAATATCTCACATTTCGCACTATCAATGAAGGGGTGACTTAGAAATGCAGGCAGAATCGCTCTATAAAGTGCCATTCAATTATAGAAACAAAAGATGGCAGCATAGTTAAGAATCAACAGAACATTGTCACGACTCCTGTCCTCAAAAAACAGCAGCAAACGTTGCCAGAGGCAAGATGAAGCAAGATGAAGCAAGATGTAGCAAGACATGAGAGCAGTGAGTGCTACCCCTCACAATGTGATGGGAAATGTGTTGTCAGGGTTAAATAAAGATATAATGGCTCATTTTCCCAGACAATCATCCCTCATGAGAAGTCTTCTCTATCACAGAAAAGACCGTATTTTGCCTAACCCCCAAACCATAAATGTTGACATTCCTGAACAGTATAGTCAACTGGTACTTCACGATTCAGGTGTGGATGATCCAAACAGAATTCTGGTTTTAGGTGATAGAGATCTTGTGTTCTAATTGAACAAAGATACCATCTCTGGAGATGGCACCTTTGATAACATGTGGGCATTTTTCCGTGTGAGCAATTTGTCGTGTGTGCATTTTTCCGTGAGCATTTCTCTGTGTGAGTATTTATGACTGTGGGGTTTTATCTTTTGCGCTTTTTTCCGGTCACCGTGTGCAGATCCTTCTGTTTCTACACTCCTATAAATTATTTAACTATTTCCTTATTCTACACGACACAAACAAATATATCTATTGTTTAAAAAAATCACTAGTCAATCTTTTTTTTTTTATTGTGCTAGGTTTTGTGTATATCCAACCAAGACCTTGCATATAAATAAATAATACAATGTGGTAGACCAGGCCTGTCCAACTTGTGGCTGGATATATGATTCTTTGCGGCCCATGGAGCTAATAATGAACATACAGTCATTTCAGGCCGAATCTTTTTGTCATAAAGGTGACTGTATGGTGTCAGTGAGTAAGAAAGAGGTAGAGAGAGATAGATGGCAGGTGAGAGAGTGGAAGTAAGCAGGGACATGCTATAGGGACTGGTTCTTATCCACTTAGCTAATAACAATCTCAACGCATGTAAGACAAAACAAGACAGTGCTACCAATGTGAAGTTTGAGTGTATGCTAGAATCGTGCAATTTTTATACAAAAGCAGGCCAAGTTAGAAAGGACTAGTAAATAAAGTATGAAATTTGGCTTTATTTAGGGTAAAATAATAAAATTTATCTTTGATACTGGTGCACTGTTGCTCTCTGGGCTTGGCAACATTGGTCTGGTATTTTTAATCCTTGCAGTTGGTCAGACTCTACAGTGAAGAGATAACGTTGGTTGCTCCAGAATTGACACAATATTAAGGGGGCGTGGGATTTATTTTAATTGTTTTAGGTGGATTTGTTAATAACACTTCAAATAGTGTGACCCTCAAAATGTTCATATCAAAACCTTTAAAATGCATAATCAAAGAGGAGGGTTGCATGTTTCAGAAAAAGTGGGTTCTAAAATATTTTGTTTACCAGATAAATTGGTTTGTCTCATATGTAAACAAACACCCAGTGTTGCAAATAAAAGATTTCAAATTTCAGGTCAAAAATAAAGAGTGAGTGTTAATATTTTATTGATAAAATATTTTTCTTAAAGGTACTAAAATGAATTATTTTTACTTATGATGACAACAATTTTTTAATGCGGCCTTTAGAGTATTTTTTGTTTTCAATTTGGCCCTTATGATCAAACGAGTTTGACACTCTTGTAGTAAACCTTTACCTGAACTGAGCGTTAGAACATGAGTTAAATCATGTTACCTTCACCTGAACTGAGCGTTAGTACACGAATTAAATCATGTTATCTTCACCTGAACTGAGCGTTAGTACACGAGTTAAATCATGTTACCTTCACCTGAACTGAGCGTTAGTACTATGGAGATGAATCACGTTTTATTCTATGGAGATGAATCACGTTTTAGTCTATGGAGATGAATCATGTTTTAGTCTATGGAGATGAATCATATTCTAGTCTATGGAGATGAATCATATTCTAGTCTATGGAGATGAATCACGTTTTAGTCTATGGAGATGAATCACGTTTTAGTCTATGGAGATGAATCACGTTTTAGTCTATGGAGATGAATCACGTTTTATTCTATGGAGATGAATCACGTTTTAGTCTATGGAGATGAATCATGTTTTAGTTTATGGAGATGAATCATATTCTAGTCTATGGAGATGAATCATATTCTAGTCTATGGAGATGAATCATATTCTAGTCTATGGAGATGAATCACGTTCTAGTTTATGGAGATGAATCATATTCTAGTCTATGGAGATGAATCACATTCTAGTTTATGGAGATGAATCACGTTCTAGCTTATGGAGATGAATCACGTTTTAGTCTATGGAGATGAGTCACATTATAGTTTATGGAGATGAATCACGTTCTAGCTTATGGAGATGAATCACATTCTAGTTTGTGGAGATGAATCACATTATAGTTTATGGAGATGAATCACGTTCTAGTTTATGGAGATGAATCACGTTCTAGCTTATGGAGATGAATCACATTATAGTTTGTGGAGATGAATCACGTTTGTGGACTGACCTGGTATGGTTGAGGTCAAAGGGGGATGAGATCTCGGCAAACAAGTCACGGTGAGGTGAGTAGTTGGAGGGAGACATTCACAAACAGGTCGCACCTTCCTCTCCTGGTGTGGATTGGGACAGGGGTGGTGTATGCAACAGAGTATTAACCAATTAAATATATGTTATCATGCAGTAAAGCAAATTGCCGCTGATATAAGGGTCGAGGTTTGAAGCCCAGTCGAGTGTACTGAGGATGGTTTTTCATAAATGGCTTTTCACTCTTCTCCCACACAAATAAGGCGTGCACATTTTCTAAAATCAACATTCCTTCTTTAATCCATTAACGTAATTAGTTCATATACCTATTACTCAAACAGGTATTAGCGGTGACAAAAAAAAAAGTAAGGTTTGGTACAAAATTTTAAATCTTGCACTAACTAGTAATAATATTCAACTTTTATGAAGAATTAGTTCTTGTTAAACGTGACAGAATATTGCATTGGGTAAGTAGGTGTGTTGAAAGTGAAGTTGAGGGTGTACATACACAACCAACTTCGTTTCTGTCAGTTCTTATATTTCACTCTGTTTATAATTAACTAGACATACTGAACACCTTTGATGTCAAAATATAATATCACAAATACCAATATTGTAAGCTTTTGGGCACATTTCTAGAGCAGCTCAATGGTAAGTTCAATAACTTTAGACTCATAATGGTTTTTACCATTTTTACATGTAGATAATTTTGAACAATATAAGCTGTTTCCCCAAGATTGCTTTCTAGTTTCCAGCCCTTAAAATTTAGGTATTTTAATATGCTTGATCTCACTTCCTTAAAGATCACAGCTGATAAACACAACTAACATCACAAAGATGTCAGTGAGACACAGTAGGATTGCGACTATCCGGCCTAACGTGGCGGTTGGTCGGTCTGGATATCAAAAAAGCTGGATCTTGAGGGTGAATTATTTTCTGTGCAATCAACACCCACAATGTGTGATAACTGTATATTGTAGTGTTTCATAGCATATTTAAATTGGTGTTTATTGAGTTTGCATACTTATCAAACAAAGATTTAAATGTGAATTTTACCTAAAGATAAAGGGAAGTTAAATAAAACATCATTAATATTTACAAAACCTTGAAATTGATTTAAAGAATATAATATGATGGAAATACATCAGACAACATTTTAAATTAAAGATAACATTGAATATAGGCCAACTGTACTGCATCTTTTAAATTTAGCAAATTGATAATGTTTATTTTAGTCATTCTATTTTAAATTAAATTATAATTAAATTGTTCATAAGACAGTCCATAAAAAATTAAAAGATCAGTGACAAACAGTGTTACATCTTGTTTGTAGATATCCCATTGACAAACTGTGTTATATCTTGTTTGTAGATATCCCATTGACAAACTGTGTTACATCTTGTTTGTAGATATCCCAGTGACAAACTGTGTTACATCTTGTTTGTAGATATCCCAGTGACAAATTGACAAACTGTGTTACATCTTGTTTGTAGATATCCCGGTGCTGAGTGCTCCCTCGTCCCCAAGTAACCTCAGCTCGGTGACTCTGGTTGGGTCGAACAGTTCTCAAGACCACAGTCCCCAGGAAACAGCCTCTCCGCCTAACGAAAACGAGGCACTGTCCAAGGAAGAGCGTCCTAAACATCAAGGGTCTGACGGAGACATCACGTTGGGGAGCTCCCAACAACCTCCTCAGGATGATAACTATGATAATGACAAACCTGTCATCACAGGTAAGTGATAACTATGATAATGACAAACCTGTAATCACGGGAGAAGAATGACCAGGGCCCGAATTTTGATAACCTAAAAACTGCCAAAAAAAGACCTATAAAATGATGCTAAAAAATCCAAATGATGACTTTAAATTTTCCATAAATTACCTGAAAAATTTGAATGAAATTCCAGATCTATTTATTACAAGAGTTAGGATTTACATAATACAAGTAAAATATAACATGAAATAAACGGAAAATATTTTATAAAATTTTATCAATTATTTAAAAACTACATATTAAATTATTGATATTCAAACAATAATACCTTGGCGCACATATTTTTAACTCTGTCTTTTTATTTCACTGCAATCCTCTTGACAAACTAAAGTAATGTTTGCTGGATTACTAGCATGTTTTGTAATCTTCTTGAATGTCAGCAGTGCTAAAATCTAAAATCGAGAGATGGAGCACAAAGTTCTGTAGTGAGAGTTTCTTTCAAGCACAGGTTTTTTCAGTTTTTCTAACACTAACTCTCCATTACCACTCCGCACATTTTACATTTCACCTTCCGTTGTTTTTACCAAAGCTATCATGTCATTGAGGCTGAAGATGTGTATTGGTTGAAGACAAGGAGCCGAAACTTGCCTTTATGTAAGCCATTTCATTCTCTTAGAACAATTCTCGAGAGGCCTTAATGGCCCTAGCATTTGTGTTTCAAGAGAATATACCACAAACTTTACAGTTTGAAAATTGTCACAATAATATACACTGTAAGAGTTGGACTAGTTTTACATAAATGGTTTAGTATTCGTTTCTATTTTATTTTGATTCAGTAACTAAAACTACATAACTTATTTGTTGTTGATTTGGATGAAACTGCCTTTGGCGCTAGGAGGATTTTTCTGAGTAATTATTTTAATATGACAGAAGACATAATGACCCTATGTGAATAATAAAAGCTTGAAAGCATTATCTAACATCATGTGTGATAATTTAAAACATTTGCCTGTTTCCTCTCATCATAGCTTTCATTTGAATTCCACGGAGCACTTATTTAAAAGCTGTCCCTACGGTTTCAAATTTCAAGTCCACAGAGAATCATTACAAGTAATTTCTTGCGCTAATCTTGGACATTAGGTGGACTAACCCGCAATAGTTACATAATTTTTCAACTAGAATGCACACAGATAGAAGCCTAGCGGGATGGATATTTATTGAACGATTTGAATATCGATACGGCGGGGTCTTTAAAACGAAATTTAAATCAAGACAATTTTAGCCAGATCCTATTCTACTCCATATCTTCGTTTCTTCATCAAAGTATTTTTCTTTAACATTTCCTTTTACTCAATTTCTCATCTATATTTCACTATCCCAGTATATTCCTAGATTTTCAATTTTATCACCTCTTTGGTGTGTATTTGGAATGTTTTGTTTTATTATTGATGTTGTTTTGAACATGGTTTTAACACCTTAATAGGAAATCTCCAATCAAGGGGGAAAAGGGACACACTGCTATAAAGTACAACTTTGATGTGTCAAAAGTTAACCCAAATCTCAATTTTAACTGGGAGTGTTTGTGAGAAAAATACTTGGATATATTTTATTAAATATGAAGATCTGTTTTGCATAATTAAATTTTCAACAACAAAAAATTATATGGGTGAGAAGTTTCAAACTTTTTTTTCATTCCTTCAAAGTTTTAATCAGCCCCGTCCATTTACTATCCTAAGCTAGCTTACACAAATAGAACTATGAGCAGCAAAGCTATTTTTTTATATATAATATCATTGACAACTAATTTGGTTAAATAGTAAATGCCCAACTTTCATTGCTATGATTTTAGACATTGTTGAACTTAAATAAAAAAAATTCCTTGCAATTTTTCATGGGTATGATTATTTTTTTTATTTAATGATTTAATTTTAATTTTAAAAAATGTTGTTATTAAAACAAAGTTCATATATTATAATATACATTTTATTAGCACTAAAATTTAACTTTGTTTTAAGATTTTAAGTTAATTTAAAAAAATTTATATTTTACTGCTAAAGATTTTAAGTAAATTATGTTACCTTAGATATGTAAATTAACGAAGATTCACATGCAGGTTTTGATGAGGTTAAAATTCAGAACACATAAATAATCCAACAAATAATATAAATTAGATTTTTATTTATTTGATGATAACCTTTGAACTTGTTCCATTACAATATAATATTAAAATTAGGTGTGAGTGCATTTCTTATGTGTTTTAGCCCAAGCATTGTCTCATGTAAAATTGCTATGACAACCAGTCAAGCAAAGATAAGTGGTTTCCTACTAATATATAAATGTCCAGTAGTCTAGCGATAAGAGTTCTCGTGCAGTCGAGCTAGAATTTTGCTTTTTTTTTTTAAATCTTAACCCCATTTTTTTTTATAATCAAGCTAGTCTTATTGTCATATTGTTTCAAAACATAGCTTGTTATATGTCTATGCCTCTAATCATGTTTTGTCTATGTTTATTGAAAATTGTATGTTCTTTGTCTTCTTTGTTTTGTTAATTGTTGGCATTTCTTGTGGCTCTGTTTTAAAAGACAAATTAAATAGTGTTTATGTACAACATTTCATTATCTACATGATATTTGTAAGTTGATGAGTGGAATTTCTAAATAAAATATTATATATCATTATTTTACTACAACACATGATTGGCAAGGATGGAGCTTTGTGTGTGACACTACAATGTCAACTTGGGGAAAGTTGGCTCTCATTTCCTCCGCTACTCATTGCAAATCGTGGGCGAGGCTAGTAACATGTATCATCCTCAAATATAATGATTTAATGGCTTTGGCTGCTTTAACAATGTAAGGGTGGTATAGTTGGCTAATGTGCTGATTTCGTGTTGAGCTAGACTGTCAAGGACAGGGAGATCGAGGTTTGAATCTCAGTCGGGTTAACTGGGGCCTGAAGGTGGATTTTTCTAACTGGTTTTCCCCTCTCCCTCCACACAAATGTGGGTACACTTCCTCTAAATTCAATCTTCCTTATTCCTAACCCATTAGCATAATTAGTACTTAAGTGTATATAACCCAAATGGTTAGTAAGACGCGGTGCTAATAATTAATTTAACAATGTAAGGCACCACGCCGGTCACAACGAGCATAACGTCGTCATGACACACATGCTTCGGCCAAAGCAAACCTTCAGTAGTGAGCAAAAATATTTCTCCTGGTTTGTCAATTTCCAGGATTCCCACAACTACATTGGCAATGTAACATCCCTCTATATCACTGGTTCCCCTAGATTTGTTGTAGCACTGTGGTGTGTAGTTTTTCCTCAGTGTGGAATAGAATGACCCGAATACTGTCTCAGGCAATCCTTTGTTTTAACATTGTTCAGTTTCCACAAAGAAATGTTGGTAGAAACCAGAATGTCACCCACATCTTTATAAAATGTTGATCTTTCTTGATTCGTGGATGCATTTTGTGCAGTTAATAGTTGAGAAGTTTTCTTTTTATTGATTTTCTAGATACCACGGACATGTTTGTTGCGACTGATATGCTGTTGAATGTTAAATATTTTATATGATGCCAGCCACTTTAACGTCATATATTTTACAAAAAAATATTTAACTATCTGCAGAGAAAAATATTCTCTGTGCATTCGGTAACAATTTGCCTCAAATGACTCGCTTTATAAATGAAAATTATGCACAAAAAGCTTTTGACAACTAAAATATTATGTTCTACTTAACATCGGAATACAAATACCTACTTTAAAAGCAATAGCTTCACCCTCCCTTTCCAGTCTAAGTGTAGTAAATGTCTCACCAGGAATGTGAATTTAATGACAACGCAGGGAAAGGGGTACAAAGTTCATTTGGACTCATACATTATCTTCTTCAGTCAACAAGTGTGTGTGTGTGTGTGTGTGTGTGTGTTTTTTTTTGTTTGTTTTTGTGAGGGGGGAAAAATGCATTTACGCACAGCGTGTCGGACTCGGTTTGGCCACGAGATGTTAGTGTGACCAACCCCTACCGACTAAAAAACCTAACCCTCTTCTCCTCGCCCATATTACTCCCCCACGGAACCGCCGCTACGCATTACTTCGCGGGGGGAGGCATTAGCTGTTGTTCTGCTCTTCCTTCAGTGATTTGGCCTCTACTACTTCCCCATTCTCACCTAGGTATTGGCGGCGGGATTATGGATGTCCTGGGATTCTTCCTTCCGATTCTTTTTTCCTCCTCTCCTGCTCTTCATGACGTAGGCCCTTGAGGATTTCCTTCACAAACGTGCTTGTCGCCTCCCACGCTGCCTCTGACGACAGCATCATATCCCTTAAGTTTTCCGGCGTAATCTCTTTTCCTACTATGACCTCCAGGTTTTCACGCTGGGTGTCATACCGAGGACACTTGAAGAACACGTGCTCGGCATTCTCCTCAACTCCGCGACAGGTGGGGCACTCCGGGGAATCCTCATACTTAAACTTGTATAGGTATGCCCGGAAGCACCCGTGTCCCGAGATCATCTGTGTCAGGTAGTAATTGACAGCTCCGTGGCTGCGGTTATACCACCTATC
>CABFWB010006716.1:18307-30666 GCA_902151455.1 Timema bartmani
AGTCCGAGCTTAAATGTTTGGTCTCAACATAGTAACCATTATTAATACTATACCTACATGTATAGATATGGTTGGTCTTGTTTACCTTTCAAGGGACCGTACTATCGCGACAAACTTCAAATTACATTTCTTGATTGATTAAGGGTTCTGTTTTAGTAATTGGTTCTTTGCCTTGCAGCTTTATATCCATTTATTCTCCTGACCAAACCATGACTGGAGAATAACGTAGTCGAATCCAAGAATTATAGTTTTTATAACTCGTCGACTTGTGTTTACAAACTGACACGTCGCATGAGAAATGTGCTGCTGAGGCCACTATCTGGCAACTTCCCACTATTTCCTCTTCACAACATGAGAAACGTCAAAACACAAAGTTGCTCCTGTAATCCTGACGAGCCAGCTAACCTGTCTTGGACTTTGCTCACTGCCATCCCTTCACTGTATACATTCTTTGATGGAAGTACAAGTTGCTTGATAATTAGTGACACATCATTCAAAAGTATTTGCCCTATGAAAGACATATAAATAATACCACAGTTAAAAAACACACAAAATATGTAAGTTTATGTATTATCTAAAAAAATATATACAATTCGGTATAATATGTAAAATTAAAAGTGAAAATACAATCCCAATCAACCTAATTTTCTGACATTTGACTTTGAACATTTCTATCTTGCAGGATTAAAATATGTAATTAGATAAAAATCCTGGCTCTACTAATAAATGATTGATTAAGAAGTTGAACGTGTTGGTAACTAAACACACACACCAAAATCTTGAGATGTTCCATTACTTCATCATGAAGTTATCTTGAGTGTATTGTAAATTTCAAATAATAGACTTATAATGAATTACTATGAAGTTTTGAGATATGTGAAGATAAAATTGCTAATATTTCTGGGAATTTTATTCAAAACTTGGTTGTAAACTTATTAAAAAATATAAATATTCTGCATCTTGATTGGCTGTACCTTCCTCTGCAGATTTGTTTGTTTGAATTAGTGAAACTTATTACGGTCACTTGTCTACATATTCATGTTTACAGGTCTCAACATAATTTCATTTCACAATACTCCAACACATTCATTTTTTAATTTTCATGCAAAGGTATTTCATTTTCTCTTTTTAATAAAAAAAATAGCTATTTTTCTATTACCAACAAACATTTTACAAATATTATTTTGCTGTCACAGTTTGAAAATATTTTCCTCAAATCTATTAAATAGCTAATTGGTATTAATTAAAATGAATAGTGCTATAAAATATGATACTCTTAAGATAATGTTATATTAGTTTGTTCAGGAATGTTATGAAGGCTGGTTTTTATTATAATGATTTCATGCTCAACCCCTAATAATCATCAAAATAGCTCTAACATAATCATTCCAATTAAAATGATTTTTTTTAAAAAAAAGCTGGTTTCATGTTGTTTTTAATTTGAATCCCAAGTTTTTTTTTAGTCATTGAATTTTAAATATCCTTGAAGTCTAGAAAACCTTTTTTCCTTGTACCCCCCCAAACACATCAATGTCCATATTGTGGTTTGATTGGGGTTTTTTTACCATTTTTCTGTTCTCAGTTGTGATTTGCTTGTGGTGTTTTTTGTCAAGTGATGTATTTGTACATGTTTCCGTTCAAATCAGCATTGGACATGATCTGTGGTGAGTAGTGTACTTCATTAGTGCATGCTAATTAGCGGGCATGATGTTTGAACGTGCATTTGGAGAGGATTGAACCATGAGTAGCTCCTATAATCAATATTGTTAACCTAATGTGGTCAAAGAAAGCCCAGTTTTACTTTGTTCCTTTGAAAAAAGACAGGCATAAGTGTACATGCAGACTAAATGTCAGCCTCATCTGGTCCACTTTACTGGTAACAAGGTCACGGTTCAAATTCTGGCTGGCTATACTTAGGATGTTTTTCCTTAAATGGTGTCCCACTCTCTATCCCCATGAAATGTGGATACATTTTATTGACATTAATTAATAACAATAATCCATTAAATGGTAATCGCTTTCAATAGATTTATAGTTCTACTTTTTGTGCATAAAAATACTTTTGGCAACTTTGTATGCTTTGTAATAATGGGAATGCAAGAATAAATGGTGATAGCTTGATATTTGTTAATCATGTTCTCATTAGGTTTGTTGGCTTTGTCGTAGTTTTCTCTCAATAATAGTGTCATGCTAATTGCCTGATTGGTTGTAAAACCCTCAACACTTTGTGAGGAAATAGACAGTCTCTAATTTGATCATCAGTGTAATTTAGATGAATTGATTAAACCTTCCTTGTATTACAATGTACAAAAGGAATATTTCTGAAAATTTAAAAATTGTGTCAAACTCTAAACATGAACAAATGAAGCAAAAAGTTTATTTATCTTACAAATATTTTAAGAATCTACCTTACTCTTAAATTTAGAGCCCGGATTTGTGTGTTGTATTAACTTACAAAATATGAGCACAATCATTTAAAATGAGGAATAATGTGAAAATATGTAACATTGAATAAGCCTTCTTTCCCCTCATTAATAATAAATACATATATTATTGAATCAAAATTTAATTTTATCGGTGCAAATTTCTAAAGAAAGTAATAGAAAACATTTTTCTAAATATACACAACTACAATTACTTTTAGCGAGTTGTTTTATATTATTATATTATTTTACACCACTTAAATTTCCCATTAGTTTTTTTATCACCAAGTCTTACTGCCTTTTCAGGTTTATCACATACATTATAATTACTTTGATAGGGTATTGGTGAGGAAGGAAGCATTTTAGAGGCAATACACCAGCATTTGCATGGAAGGAAAGTGGGAAACAACTCTCAGTAGACCTGACCGGTATCTTTTGTCTTCAGCGGGTCATTATTTCCCAAGAATGATGCCTTAGACCATTCGGCCAAAGAAGTGGGTTTACCAATAATTAAACACTTCAAATAAATATCATTATATAACTGATTTTAGAAATAATATAAAAGCAAACTTTCAATGAAACCTCCATTGAAAACAAGTGAACGTCAGACCACTCCCAGATTTTTAAAGTCAGTTTCATATAGTTAATTTTTTTAGTCCGAGCTTAAATGTTTGGTCTCAACATAGTAACCATTATTAATACTATACCTACATGTATAGATATGGTTGGTCTTGTTTACCTTTCAAGGGACCGTACTATCGCGACAAACTTCAAATTACATTTCTTGATTGATTAAGGGTTCTGTTTTAGTAATTGGTTCTTTGCCTTGCAGCTTTATATCCATTTATTCTCCTGACCAAACCATGACTGGAGAATAACGTAGTCGAATCCAAGAATTATAGTTTTTATAACTCGTCGACTTGTGTTTACAAACTGACACGTCGCATGAGAAATGTGCTGCTGAGGCCACTATCTGGCAACTTCCCACTANCAAGTGTTGGTAACCTAAAACCTAAACATATGATTTTTGAACTGTCATCCAAGTAAAGACCTATCGTGAATGAATTATACATATTGTTACAGTGAAAATAAAGAAAAATGATTGATTTTGGATCAAATTTGAATCTTTATTTTGGTCTCGAAATTGAAACCTAAACTTTGATTTGATTTGGGTTCTACCTTTAGTTAAATTTGACCTAGCTCTAGTAAACATCATAACAGGTTAAAAAAAAAAATCTGAGTCACAATCTTTAATATAAAAACTAAACTGAAATTGTGGGATTGAAAGAGCCCAACCGTAAAATAATATTTTAGTCCCATGTGTGGATCCCTAGTTCTAGAAAATGTTTCAACTTTGTTGTTATTACTATTGTCAAGAAGACAAACAATGAAACAAGTTTGAATGTTTAGCTCACTGCAATACACGATCATTTGAAATATCAATAACTTTACCAAATCGGCGTTATTATTTTACAACAGAGTAACTAGGGAATTTGGAGCCAATTGTAACTTGTTACACTTAATTAACAAGTTTGACTTGTTCTCTAAGATGGGGGAAATTGTTTACTACTTATCTTCAGATGGATGTACATTTGGCTTTATGCACCAATTACACTTCCACCAGAGCAACCCAGGTTTCTACGGTATTTCGGTCCTCCAAATTCTAGATCACACTGAAATTGCTTTTGTTTTATCAATCAGAGTATTTTTTGTTTGCCGAGAGGTACGTAATATATTATGTTTATCAGAGGTGATAGCATTCAAGTTTAGGTTTGATCAACTCTTTCTTTTCAGTTACATAAATATCCTCTTGAATCTTAACCTTCAGAAACATGTTATTATGTTTGTTTTGTGTGTTGATAGGAGCAGCACATCAACAGCGGCTGCAGCATTTGCGATAGCTACGTCGGCATCCAGCAATCCTAGGGATCATGTGTCTATGGGAGCCAAGATCCCTGTGGGGCGGAGCAGTGTTGGGGACACTAGCATCAGGAGTGGAAGTTGCAACAGGAGGAAAGAGTCTGTCATGTCGACAGCTGCCACCATGCGAGTCCTCAATGTGTTGAGACACTGGGTCTCTAAACACTCTCAGGTGACACATACTCTCTTTCAAAGATTGTTGATCTTGCTGATTGTGGTTGTAAAATGCTGACACATTTCTGTTATTTGTGTGTCAGGACTTTGAACAGGACACGCGAATGAAGAATCTAACAATAGAGTTCCTGGATGACATCATCTACAGTCCCAACTTGCTGCCTGCTGAACACAAGGCTGCGTCACAGTTGTTGCGTCTTATAACCAAGGAGGAGCCTGAAAGTGGGCGAGTGGACCTCAGCAGACTACTCGCTCCACCATTGGTAGACACTGCTTCTAATAGTTGTCACTTGTTCTGAAAATATTGTTGTTGTATTCTTGAGAGTGACCTTGATGTTATTGTTTCAGACTCGAAGTAAAGAGAACATAGAAACTCTTTCCGCTCTAGAGATCGCGGAGCAGATGACTTACGTCGACCACCAAATATTTATTGCAATTAGTAGCGGGTAAGTAACTTACTTATTTTAATCATCACTGAAATAGATTGCAACACCAGAGTACACACAGAGTAAGATGTCACTCTCGTCCGGTTGGTGTAGAGGTTGGGGTTTGAATCTAGGCTGGATATACTTGGGATGGTTTTACACTCTCCACACCCAAATGTTTGTATGTTTCTTCTAAATTCTACCTTTATTACTGCTAGATAAGTTGTTTGAATATACAATCGTTTCAGATGGGTAGTAAGACATGGTGCATACAAAAAAAGTTAATATTTCCTAAGAATTTGTGGCACACAATCGAACATTGTGATTTGTGTAAAGCTAACCAATGTCGAGTTGTATGTTTGTTATCTGACTACAGGGAGTTCCTGGGACAAGCCTGGATGAAGACCGACAAAGCTACAAAAGCTCCACATATCATACTAATGACCAGACGTTTTAACGAGGTAATGGTATCACTTACACTATCATTAGATTTGAATGGTCAAATGGGGCACTTGCAGAACACAGGGACTAGACATTCATAATAGTCTATAATATATCTTAGCTCCTTTGAATATACATTGACTATAGGTAACACGACTGATTTCTTTTCTTTACAGTAAAGTGTACAATTTAGTAGAATGTATTTACAAAAATATAACTTTATAAAAAACATCTCTTTTCATTGTTTGGGGCACACAACATTGTCTTTTTGTTCTTGAAACCCTAGTCAACCTTATTAGTATGTTATTTCTTTAAACTAAAATATTAAAACTATGTTTGTGTGCGACTCTTTCTACGTTATAAACCAGAATAAAAATGTAACATTTGTGCATTGAATTCTCCCACATCTTTCCACTACATTTTAAATTTATTAATTTTATCTGTCTCAATTTCCAATATGGTAAAATAATTTAGCCGTTGTTAAACATAAAATGATGTTACATTGCTGTCCCCACAGATGTCCCAGTTAGTAGTGTCGGAGATAGTGCGAAGGTCAAGCATGACCTCACGTATTGCTGCAATAGAGAAGTGGGCGGCAGTGGCTGATATTTCTCGTTGTTTGCACAACTTCAACGGAGTTTTGCAAGTATGTGCAGCCTTCACAAACAGTTCAGTGTTCCGACTCAAGAAAACTTGGGAGAAAGTGTCCAAGACAGTAAGTTGTGAGCAAGTGTGTTTCTCTTATTTATTGTGTGTTTCTCAACTTGCTGAGTATTTTGCTCCAGCTTGACTTTAAATGAAACATACCCCTCATAAAGGGAGATAGAAGATAATCCATGCGCACGCTCATACATTTGAAAGGTAACCACTGGGCTAAGCAAGTTGAAACTCATTGGAAATCTGCAAAGCATGTTTTTTTAGTTTGAATTGAAGTATCGAATAGTAATAATTAATAAGCTTTTACTTTACCTCACAAGAGTTGTAATTAAAAATATATTAACATATTTTAGGCATATTATGGTATTTGCAACGGCCTAATAAGCTGAATATTATAAAATTTGAATGGATATTGATTATATCAAAGCCTCGCAGACTGCTATATCCCATAAAAAACTGGTTTTATTTAATGATAAATCACTTTATATTGTGATGGCTGATAAGTCTTTGTAAAGGACAATAAAATGGTTATTAATATCTTAATATTTTTCACCTAAAAATGCTAAATTTTTTGATAGCTTCAAAATGTCATCATAATCTCAACTGAATGACTTACTAAGTAAAAATGTTTGGTAGCTCTTGAATTGGTTTAACCTTGCAATCATTTTTTAACTCTTCAATTCTTAGGACTTATTTCTTTCTCCAAAAATATTGGCATAGTGGGCACTGCAATTCACCTTTAACAAGGAAGTTAACTACATTATAAGTTTATTTTGGTGCAGCACTTTTAAAAAAAAAACTGGGTTCGCAATTTCTTGTAACCTAAATTGCCTAGTTTCAATTGAGGGCAACATTTTATTTGTTTGCTTAAATTTCTCATTTTTTTACTAGCTTTTGTGATTTAGTTACTTGACAAAGTTTAAACCCGCCTGAGTTATGGACGAGTGTAAAGCTCTACTTGTGTTGTCATCTCTTTCAGACCAAACAAACAATTGAGAAACTGCAGGCGATTGTTTCCTCTGACGGAAGGTTCCGAAGTTTGAGAGATGCGTTGCATCGGTGTGATCCGCCATGCATACCCTATCTGGGAATGTACCTAACAGACCTCTCCTTCATAGAAGAAGGAACACCTAACTTTACTGATGATGGACTGCTCAATTTCTCCAAGATGAGGATGGTTGGTAACTTCCACCACCAGATATAATAAAAGTATTGTTAACATACACATATTTAATCTTGTCCACCAAACACACAACTTCCTCACGTGCTAACGCCAACTAGCAGGGCCATGTCTAGAGGGGGAAGGGCCAAAGGGGGACATTTGCCACAGGCCTCACATTTTCTTAAAACGGCCCTACTAAGACAAAAGATAATTTTCTTGACCGGAACATTTGGTCCATCACTTCTTGCCATAACTACCCTAGTCAGTTCATTTCAGACTGACCAACATAACATATATACAATCTTGCTACAGAGTATATTACAATCGCTTTATATTTGGAAGAAGGTACAGGAAAGGTGGGTAAAAACATATAAAAGGGACGAACACAATATGGCTTTTACAATGAAAAGAAGAACACAGTCCACACTTTACACTGCTGCCAATGGACAAAGAGGCAGCCATTGCCTCTTGTGTTTGTTCCTTTTATATGTTTCTATCCACCTTTCCTGTACCTTCTTACAAATATAATACAATTACATCATAAAGCAAAAAGAGGTTTTCCTTATTGAGAGTATATTACAACTAATTCAAGGATTTTATAATTTATAACACTCAAAATTTGGATTTTTCTCTTTAACTTTGTTGCAGCTCATACAGACAACATTTAATTGTTAAATTGTGCCAGAAGAAGTTTATATGCTGCTAAATCTAACTTCTCTGAGGATTACATAATCTTTATAACATGTCACTAAATAATTACAATGTAATTGTAGAGCAAAAAAACAAATGACAGTAAAAACTCCAATACTTCATTGGCACATAACAGGTTCCTGAATACTCTGGACTGTTCCTCCTGAGATAGTAGACTGAACTGTCCCTCCTGAGATAGTAGTAGACTGAACTGTCCGTCCTGAGATAGTAGACTGAACTGTTCCTTCTGAGATAGTAGTAGACTGAACTGTTCCTCCTGAGATAGTAGACTGAACTGTTCCTTCTGAGATAGTAGTAGACTGAACTGTCCGTCCTGAGATAGTAGTAGACTGAACTGTTCCTCCTGAGATAGTAGACTGAACTGTTCCTCTTGAAATAGTAGTAGACTGGACTGTCCCTCTTGAGATAGCAGTAGACTGATCATTCCCTCCTGAGATAGAAGTAGACTGATCATTCCCTCCTGAGATAGTAGACTGAACTGTTCCTTCTGAGATAGTAGTAGACTGAACTGTCCCTCCTGAAATAGTAGTAGACTGGACTGTTCCTCCTGAGATAGTAGACTGAACTGTCCCTCCTGAGATAGTAGACTGAACTGTTCACTTCTGAGATAGTAGTAGACTGAACTGTTCTTCCTGAGATAGTAGTAGACTGAACTGTCCCTCCTGAGATAGTAGACTGAACTGTTCCTCCTGAGATAGTAGTAGACTGAACTGTCTGTCCTGAGATAGTAGACTGAACTGTTCCTCCTGAGATAGTAGACTGAACTGTTCCTCCTGAGATAGTAGTAGACTGAACTGTTCCTCCTGAGATAGTTAGACTGAACTGTTCCTCCTGAGATAGTAGTAGACTGGACTGTCCCTCCTGAGATAGTAGTAAACTGAACAGTTCCTCCTGAGATAGTAGTAGACTGATCAATCCCTCCTGAGATAGCAGTAGACTGATCATTCCCTCCTGAGATAGTAGTAGACTGATCATTCCCTCCTGAGATAGTAGTAGACTGGACTGTTCCTCCTGGCAAAGATGCCTTGTGGTCTTGAAGTAATCAATTTTATAAATTTTTGTTTGTTCTTGATTTTCTGCCACAACTGACAATGCCATTAATGTAGTATTTTAGCCAAGATCAGATGAACCATCTTTGAGTGCCACCTCAATGGCTCAATGGCATGATTGTTCCAGATCGCCCACGTCATTCGAGAGATTCGACATTTCCAACAAACACCATACAAGATTGACCTAAGTACTAAAGTCACAAACTACCTTCTTGATACAAGTCTCCTATTGGATGATGATGAGTTGTATCGCATGTCGTTAGAGATTGAACCAAGGACCTCTAGATTGAGTTCATCTGCAATCGGGCAGCTACCTCTTACTTCACAGTCACTCACAAGGTTGTAAGTTACATTACAGCCTTATCCTGATGGGCCTCACATCAAGCAATGTCCATAGTCATCTTCACATGGTAGTAAATACTACATATGGTACAATCTGTTTGTAAGACCGAGGGCTGTTTCAATATGTTTTGTTTCTGCTTGTAAGACTGAGGGCTGCTTCAGTACTATGTGTTTCTACTTGACAGACTGAAGGTTGGGCAGCATGTTTTCAAGTCACTATATACTATCTTGTAAGGGAAGATTGTAGGTTTTTTAAATAAAAAAAACTAGAATTTTTCATAAATAGAGGCATGCAAAAGGTGTGATTATTTTTTGGGGAAAAGCTCTTTTTCTCAAAAAGCAATAATATATTATGCTATAGGTGGTGTTATTATTTACGTCGATACAAGTCTAATTATTATTTATTAAATAAAATTAGGGCTAGGCTAAAATACCCGCATTTAAATGCACAACCATCTCTCCACCAACATTAGGTCACTGGTATATGGTGAGAACACATTGGTAATGTTAAGGCTCCATTATGACTCTAAGTGGTGCTACTGTATTCTGGACTTGTTCCAAAATTAATATTTATTCTTTATTTCTCCATGGCAAGTATTGTAAAATAAACTATTCTTATAGCCCTCAAATAAAAACATTGCCATTGTGGCCACATTATTTTCCTAAGGTTCATAGTTTTATCAGTCAGAATATTGTTGTACACTTCTGTATGTTGCAAGAAATCTTAGAAAGTTAACATTTGAACATGTTAACCAAATTGTTTCTTCACGTTTCATAGCATATACTTGGTTTGACAAAGATACTGCCTGCAGCGCTTTATAATGTCCACAGATGATGCCACAGTCTACAAGTTTGCATGTGCGTTTTTTTGGGTTTTTTTTATTTAAAAATTCAAGGGCAAATTTTTTACTGCATGGCATTTAATTTAAAAAATTGTCCAAATAATAATAGTTAGCACTGCATCTTACTACCTGTTCGGATTATACGCTAAAAATTGCCTAAAAATAATGATGGTACATGTCATATGAAAGCTTATAAAAAATAAGCTACACAACTTTTTTTCCCCAGCCTTCTATCTCAGTTTTAGCTTGAGTAATAATTTATTCATTTATGTTTTAATTGTGTGTCACTGGAAAATTGCGACTTTTTTGAGAGTTCAGAAGCTCATAACTTAACTACTGCAGATATAAATCTTAACATTTGGAAATTTTTCTATTTTTGGGTTACATTAGATGAGCCATATTTGAAAAACTTCCAAGCGGGTAAGGTTTTAAGTGTTAAAAAAAGGGATTTGATTAAGGACAAAAATAAAGTTGAATACATTTAATACCCGCCTCGGTGGCGTAGTTGGCTAACGCGCTAGTCGTGTTGAGCTCAACCGCCGAGGACGGGGAGATCGAGGTTCGAATCTCGGTCGGGTGAACTGGGGGTGGTTTTTCCTAAATGGTTTTCCACTCTCCCTCCACGCAAATGCGGGTTCACTTCCTTTAAATTCAACCCTCCCAATTCCTAATCCATTAGTGTTATTAGTACTTAAGCGTATAACCTGAACGGGTAGTAAGACGCAGTGCTAATTATTATTATTATTATTAATAATAATAATACATTTAATATTTGAAAGCCATAAAAATGTGTTATGAAAGTTGAACGCTAAAGGAAGAGGTGTCTTTCAAGTTTCCTGACTCTCCATACAGCTAGTAACAGGGTTGGTAGTAAGCCCAGTGTAGGTTAGACCTCGCCATCTTTGTAGTGATATCACATCTAAAATGTATGTTAATAGTTCTATGGTCGTCATAAAGGAACATTGACAGTTAGATGTAACGCTTGTCATACTAATTATAAGAACAATAACATTAACACATTAATATTGGCCCTAAAAGTGCTTAATTTCGTGTTTCATTTAAATTTTTTACAAAACTAGAAGAGTAAATTTGCCTTGTTTGACTTTTTATTTGGGGACTCACATTATTTTATTGATACTAGTCACTGAAGTTGTGTGAGAGTTTGCTGCAATAATTAATCTCTTACAATCTGTGTGATGTGTGAAAATTGATCCTATTGGTACAGTATTGTTCAAACTGTTAACTCAACACAATGTTCAGTGTTATTAGAGGTTGTGTATCATATCACATGCTCAGGGGCCATTAGTTCTATTCATTGAGAACATGGACTTGTTTTATTTTAGAAATATATAATCCTGTCTGTAAACCAGTTTTTGAATCAAAGTTTATTTTAGTATCAAGTGACGCCATCTTGCTCGCATTGCCATGACATGAGCATCATCTGAGTCAACAAGCGAGATGTTTTGTAAAATGTGTTAAAATGTATGAACAATGAGCTGGAAGTGTGGTTTGAAAATGTAGCACATGTTTCATTAAAATAATCTTAGGGTCTAGGAAGAGAATATTTCTCCGTGACCTTGGTACGTCTTCCTTACAAGTGATGTCACTGTTCATACTCTTAGTTTGAAAAATAAGTCAACATATCAAGAACAGAGTTCAACTGCTCTCCATATCTGCCTGGTTTAGAAAGATGAGAGATCTACAATTGAGCTTAATTTTTAACAATTCTAAAGTTTTAATTTGATAAAATAGTGGTAACCTAACTTTATTTGGGTTGGTTTGCGGTGGTTTAAACCACTAAGCTAATATTGAGTTGTTCTCTCATTGATGCTGGCAATACAACACAATATGTTGAAAGGTTTATTAACCTTAAACTGATAATAGTTTGTCAATGTATACAGATGAAAGGTAATCTTACACAAACAATATACTCACTGATTTCAATTTAATGTTTTATTGAAATCATTTATAAATTTATGGTTGAAAAGATGATGGTTGCCTATTTTGAGGCAGGGATAGTTGTTACTAGTGCCGTAACTAGCCTTTCATGTGCCCTGTGCAAGCTTTGTGTGCAGGGGCATCGCACCAAGGGGTTAATTAGGGGGGTGTAACCCCCCCATGTTGGTTAAAAGTTTGAAAGTTGGGAATTTTGTGAGATTTGAGATCTGGAGTTGGGAAATTCTGGGGCTTATTCTGTACCCCATAACTTTCTA
>CABFWB010006717.1:0-30664 GCA_902151455.1 Timema bartmani
AATGGTAGTTAGACGTGGTTCTAAAAAAAACTATTCACTGTCTACAAAACTAATAACAAAATGCTTGGCCGGAATCTATTGTCCGATATTCGCTGGTAATTTTAGTCAGAAAGAAATGTCCCAACTCCTACTGAGCTAAAAGCTAAACTCTGTTTTAATTGGACATTTGACCGTCGTTTCTAAATTTATCAACACCTGCCATTTAACATCAACTTTTATCCTTCAAAAAAACTAGGATTTTCCTCTCGGTTTGAACTGTAGCACGATTTGTTCATTAAAACTTGTTTCGCCGTTAAAAAAAAAAGAGGGGGCTGAAATAAAAGGCCCTTTCCCACCCTTTCAAATAAAAAAGGCAAGAACAGTGGATATAAATGGTTTAATGGTCAATTAAAAGTTGAGCCCTAAGTTGTGTGTTTTGTACAGGCTGCAAGCCGAGGGACGGGACTGAATCATTTACAGGCGACCTGCCAGTCATTGGGGATTATTATTTGATGGCGCGGTTGGCTTTAGAAATAGGACAGGTAACAGATCGAGGGAGCTGTTGGAATATTGGAATACCATGAAATAATAGAGCCTCGTTGAAACTGGACACGTTCATTCTTTGTTTGTAGGAGTTATTCTAGGACTCCACAACACTAGGTCAACAGAATTAAAGAGACCCAGTTATTTACCTTACAACTACAATAAAGAGCTCTTAGGAATTCATACTATTATTGGTTTTAACCGAATCGTAAATTCATTAATATTTTATTTAAAAAAAATCGTGACTACTATTTTGTTTGTGAAACCTATAACTTGTTAAGTAAGTATTACTTTTATTGATCCTTTTAGTCCTAAATCAAATAAGTCCTTCAATGCATCGTTTTATTATTATAATTTCTATTTTACATTATTTTTACTAGTTTATGATTTATTCATTTATGTGAATTAAATCTACTCAATAGTAAATTATGTAAAATTAATATAATTCTAGACTCGAAAACTTTTTACCATCCAAATGAAGTATGTAGATTGGAAATGATAAGCTAAATCCTAAAAATCGCATCAAGCCAATGTGTTTTAAACTGACTCCAGGAGTAGGGGTACTAAATTATTTACTAATAAGCCTTGGGCTAAGCTCACCAATAAAAAGCTAATACGTGTTTGGGTTACCAATATAAATATAATATAGTATCCAAGTTATTTGTGACATTATATCCGGTATTTAGGACAGAGCTCACTCACAAGAATCACCCCTTAACATCCCCTCGAACTCCCTCAACAGTTTTACTCGAAAAAACAACTAAAAGGGCTTTTAAAAATGACATGACTTCTGTGTTTAATAAACAAGCGTAGCCGTAGCGACGAGTGTATGACAAATTGTTTATGGTTGCTGTAGTAGCTACAAACAGAAGCTCTCGGTACAGCTTAACAAATTTAGCGTTACTTCTTGAATTGAAACAATTTTCTCTTCAAAAAGCAGTTATTATTTCAGTTTTTTATTTATATAATTTTTTGTAAGAATTTTACTCTTTGTACGTAGCTTAATGTGATCAAAACGTTGTTTCTTGATGATGTACCCCCACCGACGTTCACACGGTTTAGGCTGCAGGAGTTTTCAACCTTTTTATGTCCAAGTGCCAAAGTTTCTGTCTCCTGCTGGCTCGTGGGCTGCAATATTGTATCGACAATATTCAGATTGTCTCTCCCACAGGGGAAATTTCTGAATTCTCGTGACATATGATCTCTGCGGGTTTTTTTTTCTATTTTTAGATTTTTCGTTGCAGGATTTGTCTTATTTACGTTAGTTGTCTTGCCGATTAAAAATAAATTTGTATTAAAACGTAATACTTTTCCTTAAGTATTAATCAAAAATGGTTTATAAAACAACGTAAAAAACGTAAATAAAATAAGTGATTTATTTTATTTGTTGATTGTGTAAAATAAATATTTGTATTGGTCATTCTTTCTCTTGAAATAATTTAATATATTTTATAAGCCAGCGGACCGTAAAAAAACCCGTTGAAAACCCGTCGCTTGGAGCGTCATTGATTTGTCGAGGCTCGAACCTATTACGAGTGGAGATGGTTTTACACATGTGATCATCACTGTACTCTTCCCATCCCCTTGCCCCTCTAATCCGGGAATGCTTATTCTAAATTAAATAAATGAAAATTAGCTTTTGTTAGAAGTTGGTCGGGAATTGAGCCCATGACCTTTAGCTTAACTTGTCAATACTCTACTACTAATCTGCTCAGGTATGGTCCTGTGCTAAGGTTCATTTTTAACTCGTAGTTCAAAGCAGTCTATGATGAACGTGTGGATTCCTCGGCTATCTGAACTGTCATCGAACCATAGCCACCGGCGTCTTAGTGTCACCGTTTAAACTGACACATGATTATATTCATACCAAAGTCACACATGGTGTGAATATAGCCAATCCTGTAACGTTAAATCTTGCACGAGTGACATCATAAACGCCTACCCCGAATTTACTGGTGCCGGTGGTTAAATTATAGCACAAGTATTCTATGCATACACATGTACTTTCTAAATACTATTGTCAATATGAGCGAAGAGTTAGTCTTAACAAGGGGTGATTCTTGAATAGCTCAGTGCTAGCCCAAAGTTCCTGTTTTTTTTATTCCCACGTCCAGGTGTAATTTTTCTAATCTATTTAGTATATTTCTTCTAAAGCGACATTTATACTCCCAACACTGATATTTGGCCATTAATAGCCTTGGACTAACGTATTACTTTTTATAACTTACTAGTATATATATGTGCTAGTGTTGATTAGTTGGACAGCAATCAAAGTCCATATTATGTCAGTTGGTGATGACATTCGAGGACCTACAGACGAAAAAGAAACAGCCCTACGAGCCTCCACCTCCTCTGAGAGAGCCCAGACAGCCACCTCTAAAGGCCCCCGTGGAGTCCTCTAAGACAGCCCCCATAAAACCCGCTGAGGCAACCCCCATGGAGCCCTCCAAGACAACCCCTACGAAGACACCGGAACCAACACAACCTTACAACCCAGACTCGTTCAACAACGAGTTTGTGTACTACAGTGCCACTCTGAAACACCTGGCCCCATCCCTTACCAGAGAGGAGGACCGCAGGACCGTGATCCCTTGGGTCAAGAAACTCTTCGGTCCTGAGTACCACTCTCCAAGGTTTAAGGGCAAGAGAAACAGGTACTTTATACTGTGACCATGCATTAGTCTGTTGGGACCATCATGTATTTCATCAGGGAACTGTTCGGTCCTAAGTGTCATTCTTTGAGGTGTAAGGGGGTAGTAAGAACAGTTAGCTGTGACCTGACAAGACCAATAGTTCGCTAAACCTTGATTCCCAGTATTCAAAAGCCAGAACTGTATCCACAGATTCCTCTTGTATCTTGGTATCTAATATAGAGCACCTTGTCTAATAATTTGGCGCACAGGTACCTGCTCTCTCTAACTTTGTCACTCCTGAATGACGAGTTGTATGGAGTGTTCAGCAAGGTCCCCCCTAAAGGGGCACTACCTGAGGTGGGCGGACTTGTGAAACCAGTGATTCCAAAAGCGGCATGGGAGGAAGACAGTATGTGGCAGGAGACCCTAGACAAGCTGCCTGATAAGCTGACAAGGATGACATGCAGCGTGCACAAAGATGGTGGGTATCTTTCCTTGGAGGGTTGAAGGCAAGGTACCTACAAACACTTTGGTGATGATCTTCATTACACTGTGGAATTAGCCTTATGCAAGTACTTACTAGATTCATCAGGCACCTAAGATCATTGCTATGAAATATGAAACCATCTCAGCCTAGGACTTGTGTTTATATGTTTTTAGGTAACAGATGTGATATAGCTGACGAGAAGACCAACAAGTTCCTGGATGAGGAGTTCCAACTATTGCTCTATCTGGCAAGACCGTATGCGGCTCTGCTCGTCTGCTCTCAGGACAAGACCAAGGTGGCGTCGTGGCTACAGACACTTTGTGCTGTCGGCCCAAAGGCCTGCATTTTTATGAAGGGGATTCGCAACGATTACATGAAGGCACTACTTGGGTGAGTCTATAGTTTACTTCTTGGTATTCCTTCCTCTAGTTGTTCTTGGTTTATTTAATATGACTTTCTTATAACCATCAATGGTATTTATTCTTCTCTTTATTCATAGCCTCCTTCTTATTCCTTCCTTTAGTCATTCATAGCATAATTCTTTTTCCTTCTTCTATTTATACATAAATTTCTTCTATTATTTCATCTATTCGTGCAAAAGTTTGCTTTTTATTCCTTTCTACCGTCGTTGATAGCCTACTCGACATTATTTCATATCGTCATTCACATATTACTTCGTATTCCCTCCTCTCTTCATTCATAACTTGCTTGTTATTCTCTCTTCTGTTCGTTAGTTCATAGCTTGCTTTTTAATCCTTCCTCTGCTCACTCATAGCTTGTCGGTTATTCCTTCCTCCATCCGGTCGTAGTATGCTTCTTATTCCTTCCTCCATTCGGTCGTAGTATGTTTCTTATTCCTTCCTCTAGTCATTCATATCCTTGTTTGGTTTGACTTCATGTCCTCTTGACACGTGATAATATTGTTAATGTTGTAGGTACGTGAGCGAGCTGCGCGTAGTCGGGCCATTTCAGGGGTATCCTCCTCAGGAAACGCTCCTGTCAATCCATGTGGCAGCGAAGAGCGCCGCTCAGAAGCGTCCCTTTACGGACCCTACCACCAAGGAGGCCAACGACTTCCTTAGGTGAGAGCTCTTTCAAACTCGTCCAACACCTTCTCTTGAATAACCTTGGTCCACAGTAAATATAAATATGGCATACATTATATCCTCTCGCCTAACTCTTACTTGATATTGCAGGAGTCAACCTGTCCCTGAGAATGGGGCGTTCTGCTACGTGGCCATTACAGGGAATGTGGAGGACAGCAACATCCTTGGGTCATCAGGATCGAACGCCTTTGATGCGAGCGACGAGGCTCTCACAGATCCTCAGATCAGTGATATCATGTTTTCTCATGGCCTGACCTCTCATAACAGGCCGCAAAGGCGATGATCCTGTCTTGTCCACAAGCTGTCTCTAGTGTCATTTCAACATAACGACCAGAAATATATTCTTAAAGATTGTCATTTATATTTGTTTTATTTTGTTCATTTGTTTACAACTATCACCACTTTGAAAATATCCCAACAAAATGCACCGGAATACTAATGGAAGAAAGATAGAAAATTATTGATTGGAAAAACAGTCCTCAATATCCTTCGGCCAGTATCAATTTTCAGCTTTACGAGGCAGAGTTTATCTCAGTAACCCTATGGTCTATTATAACCCTGGAGGATTCTAGAAATCTATTTATGCTCTACAGCAACTCGGAATTTCCCCAAGGCCTTTAGTCTGTTTTGTTGTTCTCTAATAGTTTCCTTTAATCTGTGTGTAAGTATCCTTGATATCTTTATGGCATTTTTTATATTCTGGAGTAGCCCTGGAGGTACTTGTTATATTTTAAATTTTCTAGATCAACCCTGGCCGTCCCAAGGGCCTTTGGAATATTTTATAAGAAACTTTAATATTGTTATGGTTTTGTAAATATCTATTTATATGTTATACTTATATATTTTGAAATAATGAAACAAAGCTGGTACAACCAACAAGGAGGGAGTTCTGGTTGGTATTTCTCGTTGACATTAGGACTGAGACCCCAATGAGAGCCTCCAATAATGGCACTAGTGAGCTCTCTTAAAATCATTCTATATCCTTATTGTTAATAGACTGGAACCTGCGTGTTGGGCTAACCCATCCCTTTATTGTAACTAGAATGGGGACATGTGCCTAGACCTATACTATCCTCTGACTACACTCAGGGAAAAAGTCTTTGTTTGTGAAGTATTTTAAATAATATGGGGTAGTTATTAGCACTTTGGACTACACTTCTTGTAACTTTCCATGAGAAATTTAGCCCAATAAAGAGCTGAACTTAAAAAATTAGGCTTAAGGCCAAGTCCAGATTGGTACAATCACTTCCATAAAAAAAAGTATATAGAATACCTCTAAAAGAAATATTTTGACCAAAATATACTAAATTTGTTTGTAAGAAGCCTAACAGGGTCAAGGTATTCAAATTGTGCTTTTTTTTTTTAAAGATATTGCTGATTTTAATTATTGTAGTTCATAAATGTAGCTTGTTTAAAAAAATCACTGTTGACCTTTTAAAATGTAATTTTAAATATCACCGATTAAAACATTTGCTATATTTAGCTATTGATGTTTTTAAGCTGTTCTTAAATATTGCGTTTTTCAAACGTTTTAAATATATTACTGCTTTTTCAAATGTTGATTTTTATCAAGTTTATATTTATCAAATAGGCTTTTTTAAATAATATTTTTAAATATTGTTTTTTCTTAGTACTGTGTGGTTTAAATATTGTTGCTTAAGAACTGTTGTTTTTCTTTTGCTGTAGATATTGGCCAGTTTTAAAAGTCTTTGTTCATTATGTTTTAATGTTTTGTTTAAGATTTCCTCCATTTAAAATTTCACTGTTTTGATTCATCATGTTTAGAGACCTTGATGTTTAGATATCCCGTTTTAAAAATGTTTAGCTGTGTTTAGTTATCACTTTTTGAAATGTCATTGTTTTGAATTTCCAATGTTTTAAAATTTTGCCATTTTCAAATGTATTTGTTTTTAATATTAGTGTCTTAAAATTTGTTTTAAAATCTTATGGTTTTAAATTTCCCCTGCTTTTAAATTGCACTTTTTTGGATTTCCCCTGTTTTTAAGTTTTGCTTATTTGAATTTTCGATGTACTAAGATATTCCTGTTTTGAAACTTCCCTGTTTATAAATATCATTCTTTTAATTTCCCCTGTTTTGAATCTTCCCTGTTTTGACTTGAATTTCCCCGGTTTTGATTTGCCCTCTTTTTATTCGCACCTGTTTTTAATTTCTACTAATTTGTATTTCCTGTGTTTTTAATCTCCCTTGTTTTTAATTTTACCTTTCGTTTTAATCTCCCCTGTTTTGAAATTTCGCTGTTGGGAATCTTCCCTGTTTTGGATTCACCCCAGTTCGAATGTCTCCGTTTTATTTTTCTATGTTTTGAATTTCACTTGTTTTGAATTTCTTTCGTCTTAAATATTGCTGGTTTTGATTTTGCCATGTTTATAATTTCCCCTGTTTTTAAGGGTTTTTATTTTCCCTATATTTAATTTTACTTTTTTTTAATCGTCCCTTTGTATAATCTCCTCTGATTAATCTACCCTGTTTTGAATTGTCCTCGTTTTCAATCGCTTCTATTTCGAGTATCTCCTATTTTAAATTGTCCTATTTTGATACGCCCTATTTGTAATATCTCCTGTTTTGAATACCCCTCCCCTGTTTTTAATACCCCCTGTTATAAAAAAATTTTTTTTTTTCAAATCCTCGCTATATTTAAATTTTTCCTGTTTTGAAATCTCCCCCTGATTTGAATCCTTCCCGGTTGTTTTGTAAGTGTAGCCTATGGCATAGTTGACCGTGAGAGATGCATTATCTAGTTCGACCACCTTGTATGTAAACTTCTATCCGCTCTATGGGAACAGGACGTTCCCCAGGGTGGACCTTGAAGGCTGTCTACACGTCATACCTGCAATGAGAGGGATCAGGTGATGATGGTAATCATGAGGAGCCAGTGGAAAGCCTAGGCCTAACTTAAGCCTAGTTAGCCATACCATAGTGACCATAGGTACAGTTATCCTTTCGAGATAAATACCTATTTTGCTGCTGGGAATCAAACCCGGGACATCTAATCCAGTATCCAGGGGCTCTAACCACTAGGCCAAAAGGCCGGTCTTCCGGTTTGATACTTTCTGGTTTTTAAATCTCGGTATCACGAATGTTTTCTTATAGGACTGTAGTGGTTGGTCCACTAAGAAAGGAAGTTTCTTGTGTAAAGAATGTCGCGTCCTGCCACCAGAATGCTCTAGCTGTGTCTGGATCGTGTGAGTCCCTCCCCTCTTGTGGCCTGAGGTAGGGGAGGTCTCTCCACAAACAGAGTAGGGGGAGACCACCGCTACTCTGTGCAAATCTGCTGTCAACCCACATTCAATTACGATTTTATCTCTAAAATAGATGACAGTTATTTCCACGGAACTCCATGAAAAGAGGGCAGGCTCGTAAGGTCGCCCTTTGTGGCAGAGAAGACTAGTGGAGCGAGCCATTCTAGACTTAATGGTGGCCTCCTTGTAGACATTCGGCACTACACTAGCTCCGAACATGCTAGCTCCAGTTTGTTAGCTCGCTACGATACATTTTTATACCATCCCCTACTTTAATCAAAATATACTTTTCCCTCTCATTTTTTAACAAAAATAAAATACTAAATTATTCTGGTTTTATTTTATAATAAATAAGAGATATAGTTAGTTAGGTGTGACGGTCAAGGCTGTATTTCAAAATGACTTACGCTTTATTTGTAGTCAGAAATATTTCTAGTTTAAGTTGAGATATGTTATCAGATTTTCTATTTATGCTGCGTTATAAACAACGAATACATTTTGAAAAGAAGTCAAGTTAAACAAGATTGGATTCAATTATTAAATAAATAAAATCTATAAATTTACGATGTTGTTAACTTTTGCCCCAATATAAAATTAATCATTTTCATTTCACTGATCATCCTTAAAATGCCAGAGTTAATTAATTTTGTTCATTCGGGATGCTAGCATTATATCATCCCTCTATTGGCTGTGTAGAGAGTAATGCAAATATATAGTGATGGCAAGAACAAGCTCTAGACAATGTACAGTTTTACCTAACACCCACTCTAGACAATATACAGCCTTACCTAACACCAGTTATATACGAAACACAGTATCACTATCTCTATCTCTTCATACATCTGGGATGACCGTAATTGTTCATTGTTGGTAGAACAAGCTAAATATACCGCTCTGAAATCATTAGTGATGGTCAACCTAAGTTTAAAACAGCTGAGACAAGTGTTGGTTAATCCAGGTCTTACACACCCATGACACTTGGTGGCTACCTCACGTAATAAAAGTTCATGTGAAGAAATCTGGTGTTAATATAATCAGAACAAGGTGATATACTAGAAAGCCTGAACCAACCTATTATATATAGGACTCAAACCACTACACTCTGCAGCAAAATAGCGATAAAACTGTAAACAGGCTAAAAAAAACATTCTCCAAATAAATTATTAAAATGCTGTGGATAAAACAATAATATAATTTAATGTAACACATCACGATATTACAAGATATCAGATTTGTGATATTTCCTGAGTATCACGAGTAGGTATTTCAGGATTATATTCAACCGATAACTGAAATAAATGTGTTAAAATAAATTATTTATCTGTTTCCCATCAGACTCGTATGCTATCTCCTGCCATCATCAGCTTCTACTACCCGTAATACAGAAGTACACGGCGTGTATTCTATTCTTTCACGCGCTTGTAACATTTCGATTAGAAACGACCTCATTCCCCTCCATTTGATGTCAAGACGAATGGACTTGTTTGTTCTAACCATTACTACCGCATCTCGGGGAAACTACCCACGCTGGATTCCGCAGATACACAACTTTTCATAACTACTTTTGCTCCAGACATGAACCATAGTAATATATCTTCCAGAGAAAGATAAACTGCTGCTGAGCTGGTTTTGTTTCTACTTACTCTGAGTTACAGTTCCTTTACTCTGAGTTACAGTTCCTTTACTCTGAGTTACAGTTCCTTTACTCTGAGCTACAGTTCCTTTACTCTGAGTTACAGTTCCTATACTCTGAGTTACAGTTCCTTTACTCTGAGTTACAGTTCCTATACTCTGAGTTACAGTTCCTATACTCTGAGTTACAGTTCCTATCACATGCAATGATAAACCTGCATTACTAACATGTCTGATGAAGGCAAGCCTAGCTCAAGCTCTAACAAAGATAGTATTAATAGCAGAGATAGAAGAAATTAGCTATTTATTGATTTGATATTTGAGGTATTGAACGTAAACTTTATGAACCGACTTATTATACAAGCATACGAGAATTTCTATTATATAGAGTGAAAGAGCCTACCAATTTTTCCAGGAAAGGTATTATTATATATCTTCCAAGGGTTCTTTCAAATTCCACAATCGACATGGGACTGATGGCTTTACTTCCTCTCCAAAGGAAGTTGTGCTACGGATACTCATGGCTCAAGAAAAATCCTTCAACTCCGGCTGGGTTTGAACCCACAAGCATTGGGTCCTGAGGTGAGAACTTTACCCAAAGACCACAGAGGTTGTCTAGAGAAATCAGCTCAAGTTTTGACAGAGGAAATAGAAGTCATCCCAAACTCTGACCAAGATCAACCTTTTCTCTGTTTCAATAATACTATTTTATATCTGCAACCTTACAAGTGATGAATTTGTATTTGCTACTTTTACTTTTCCGTGTTAACCAAACACAATTTAAATATTCACTAGTTACCGAGCATGAAGCGTTTACTTTGTAATAAGAGGTGAATTTTTTAAGCAACAGTAACACTTTTACAAGTAAAAAATCAGAGCCTATATTCACTAGGTCTTAGTTTTACAGATTTAAATACATATGTTACTGTTGAGAAAACTTAAGAATGAATCTTATTGAGTTATTAACAAAGTTATCAATAAAGATACTACGTTCACATTTTAATCTATCATTTGCATTATTTAGAACACTTTCACTTATTGTGTTGTATTATATTAATTTTATACCATCATCTTTAGTATTATTTTATTTCAAATTACAAGTTTATTCATTTAAGATCATATAATTCATTATTGTTACCAGAATGTTTTATTTTAATATGTTTAGCCGATAACAAGGAGATCGGGGTTCGAATACCAGTCTGGTGTATTGCGAGTGTTTTTTACTATATAGATATCCACTTTACCTTAGTGAAACTACGAGCACATTTTCTCTAAATTCAACCTTCTTCATGCCAAGCTCATTAGCGTAATTGTTACATATGCGTGTAACCTGAACAGGTAGTAAGACGCGGTAATAATAGTAATAATAATAATAATAACTTTCGTTGTCCTGCATAATCGAGAATTATCTCAATTAGGTGAATGGCCATTAATGTTAGTTTCCCATCTATAAGTATAATCCAGTGACATATTACCTTGTTTGCATCCAACCCATAGTTATATTATACAATAGATACATAGGCAGAACCAAATTAAAGCTACCTTTCATACATAGTAGTTATCATACTGATTTGAATAAGTCTATTACTATCAAAATTATTTTCTGTGCCAAAAGTGTAGTAATTTTTGTTCCAGAATATCCAAGCTACTCGGTTTAACATAGAATTGTTTCTGCCTCTTCCTAAATGATACAAGCTAACCTACTTTATACAAATAATTGTCTGCTTCATCCCAGACAATACAAGATACCTTGCTGTATATAAAATATTGTCTGCTTCATCCCAGACAATCCAAGATACCTTGCTGTATATAAAATATTGTCTGCATCATCCTAGACTATCCAAGTTACCCTTCTGTACACAGAATATTGTCTGCTTCATCCCAGACTATCCAAGTTACCCTGCTGTACACATAATATTGTCTAGCCTCATCTTTGTGGTGGATCGCAATTTCCTGTGACTGAGGGCGTCTATTAACATGCCGTGTTATATTCTCACAGATCAAAGCCCGAACAAGACGAGTGGAGTTGTTGGTGTCAGCGGAGTGTTCTTGCAGACACTCACGCTCTTATCTCTCACTACCTGTGACAGTAGCATCTCCTCGTCATAGACAATACCTGGACATGGAGGAAAAGATCGCTTGATAAACTGTACTTGGTTCGAGACTCCCTATACTCACCTGGATAATAAACCACCATTATATCAATTGAACAACTGTATTTACAATTCAAAACATGCTAGATTATTAAAAGCTGGGAGAATTGAGTCATTTTTTAAATATAATACGAAGAAAGCGAAAAGAACGATAAAATATACCTAAGAATCTAAAAATGACTATGTATATAAAATACATTACTAATACCAATACTTAATATATAGCTACACTGTATTATAAATGATAATATAATCAAAAACACACAATAATTGTATGAATGTACTGTTAGATGTCTCACAACATAAGCAGTTTAAATGGATATTTACAGTGTATTCTGTATCAGATAATAATACATCCTGCAACACAACTGTATGAAATGTAGTATGATATATAACTCATGGATTTAGTAATTTAAATTAATACTTATATTATCCCCTTTATTGTATGATAGATAATACACCCCGCAATACACAACTGTAGGAAGTGTAGTATTAGCTATATCTTACAGCGTTATTAGTTTAAAGGAATATTTACATTTACCCCTCTATTTTTGACAGCACAATGACACGTTGTATTAGGTCTATCAGAATATTTTGAGACCTATTTTCTAAGAGCTATTATAATTTGTACTTAGTTATCTATTAAATTTTAGTCATTGCTTTTTAAATGTGTAGGAACTCAAACAAATAAATATATATATATATATAGTTTTAGTTAAATTAATTATATATAATTTTTATTCATCAGTTACAATAGCAATAGCTCATTTCAATAATTCTAATCTACTAAACATGCCAGAAGAAAGTATAATGGACAAACAAGAAACATGATAGCTCCTTCCTTCCACTGATTGAAAACCGAAAGTAAAAGATTGCGATCTGTTTCCTTTAATTGTACCTCCTAAAAATGAGAAATGTTTGCCGCTGATAAGGAGATTAGTTTTACTCGGTCGGGCAGCTCGTGAAATATCCAGGTACAACTCCCATAAACGGGTTCTTAATTAAGCCTGGAGGATGCGAACAAACGTTCAGGATCTAATAATTATAATCGTACCCCTTCCCTTACAAAGAGGGGCGGGTTTCTCTTGGTCATTACGGGGCTAAATATAAGCGGTCAAGGGTTTGCATCTAATGGATTCGCAATGAAATTAGCCCCCCCCCCCCTAAATAGCCGGGCCGGGTTGAGTCTGTGAGGTGATTGCTTGCCTTGGGGCTCTGCTCTACTCGACTTTACTGCCGCCTGGTCAGATATTTCACGCTAGCCCGGAGATAACGTAATAGCTTATGATAAAATACTCCGCTGGCCCGCTCCGAGCAGCAGCCGAATATACGCCAACAGGATAATATGGCATAATACTAGGGATGTGAGAAGGAAAATGATCCATTTTGGAACATTTTCAACTAATATTTCTGTAAAATAATTTCAACTGATTAAATGGAACTAATGTAATCAAGATATAGATATTCAAAAAAACGTTTATACTTAAGATTAATTCCTTCTAAGGGCATTAACACCAGAAATAGCCTCTAATGAGTTTCAGTGGCCGCGCGGTCTAACGGGCAACTCTCGAAATAGACTGAACTGCCAATGACAAGGAGATCGGTGTTCGATCATGGTTGGGTGCACTGAGGACAGTTTTTCCTAAATAGTTTTCTACTCTTATGGGTACAATTCCTCTAAATTCAACCTTCCTCATCCCTAACACACTATCGTAAATAGTACATAGACGTATAACCTGAACGGATAGTAATACGCGGTGTTAAAAAAGTAGTAAAGAAACAATAGAATGCGAGCGTTTGTAGACCTGTCATGTTCATAAATTATACTTCAGTTTTTATCATCAATAAGTTAATTAAAATAATTTTAAGATTAGCCCGACATTTGTGTCCCCCCCTATCTTCCGTGCTTCCTATCTACCCCTCCTCCTATCCCATTCCCTCTACCCGCTTTTTGTAACCCACTCGTCTTTTGACACACTATATTTTGAAGTATAAAAGGCCCTAGGCGCCACCTCTACCATTTAACCCCTCTACCGTAAGCCACCACTGCAGAAAATGTTTCGATTCAAAATTTTCATCTTTAGATGATACACGTGTTTGCATGACAGGATGATGCCCACCATTTGTGTGTCGGAGACGGGTTCGTTTTCATCGCAAGCAATCCGCAGACTCAATAGCTCCTAGTTTAGGATCTCAAACACTTGAGTCTACATCCCGCATAGCTTAGTGGTCAGAGAGGGCAGTTGGGAAACGAAGGCACAGGTTAAATTACCGCTTTCTTGCTTTCACAATTCAACTATTTTTCAAACAATATCTGTCATCTGAGATTAACTGTAACAAATACATTTTAATTTATTAATATGCTAGATAGGTTGTAAATAAAATATTTAAAATAATTTGCTCAGCAAAATAAGTTAGTATACTCATTATAGATTTGAGAATAATTCAAAACAGCCTAATGAAATGTTTAATTTGCCACCTAATTTACAAATATAATTAATCGGATTTATAATATCACATAAAATAACTGGCTTACACAATGATATTATGTTCAAGGATGGTTAGTTGATATCCTTAAGCCCCAATAAAAGAATTGCAACTGATACATGATAAATTGTCTACCAATAAGAGTGTTACAACATCAACAAGATCTACAACTTAAATACGATCTCTTGACCCCAATAAAAGTGTTACAACTGATATACGATCTGTTGACCACCAGTAAGAGAGCCACAACTGGCATACCATGATCCCTTTCCAAACATGCTAACACTTTACTTAATTTCATTTCAACCCACATAAGATTCACCTGAAACAAAACTAAGCTCCTCAGGGACTATGGCCCACCTCGACTGCTATAGGCTCACCATAGGTCCTCACCGAGAGAGTGTATCTCATTGTTAAACTCAGATCCTGTGCACTCCATCTGTATATCTTCACACCATGTTCTGTTTCATATTTACTGTACGAATTAAAATGCTTGCACAGTTCTTACTCTCACTCAGACAGGAGGGAGTGTTGGTTAGCTGGTTGTTGCAGGGACCCCCATCAAAGTCCTGACCACGAAGTAAGGTAGAGTAGCGTGATATGGGCTAGGAAGTGAGAGAGGGATGTAATTGTGGATTGCAAGGCCCTCATTAAGGTATTTACAAACTACCCTCTTCCCCACTTCTTGACGAGGCTAGTCTGGACTGGGCTTTACAACACCCCCTGGGGGTAGGCCACAAACAAACACTTGGAGGGGAGGACTCCTAAGAGGAAGAGATTCAGCCAAGTCCCACAACTTTGAAGTACGTTACTATAAGGATTACAATCGATTAGGGAGTCAGTATCCACATCGCTATAATGAGAAGATTAGCTCTGACGTGGGCTCAAACCAAACGAAAACATTATTTAAATAGATGTTCTATGTTTTGATTGGTGGAGGGAAATTTTATTTATTCCTTTGAATTATTCCAGTCTCTACCTAACATATGATGATAGTGTGTGACCATCACACTATACAGATACACACAGAACTTATCTCAACTAAGTGCTAATTCACAAGTTCAATGATATCGTGTGACCATCACACTATACAGATACACACAGAACTTGTCTCAACTAAGTGCTAATTCACAAGTTCAATGATATCGTGTGACCATCACACTATACAGATACACACAGAACGGAACTTGTCTCAACTAATTGCTATATTACAAGTCCCACTGAGGATTGAGTTAAGCCTGTGAACTCCGCCAGGAGTTGATGAAGTCTGTTTGGGGGTGGGGGGTGGGGTGAAAAGTATTCTCAAAGTTTCTAGAGCGATGGACTAAGAAGAATTAAAAGTCAAAGTGAGCGAACGTCTTTAAACGCTTAGTTGGGGTGGGAACATCGCAGCCGGGGGAAGTTAGTCAGAGGAAGATTTACATACCATTATATAGAGATTGGGGACCATATTGTGAACGTCAACAGTCCCAGGGGGGTAGATTGCCCCACAATCAAGGCACACAAAGAAACACCCATAGGAAATACAGAGGTGGCTTTACTGACGTCATGTTGAACTGTATGCTCGTGACATAAATGTTTCAAATAACATTCAGCACCCTCATTGATAAACATTACTTATACTTATAAGAACAAAATAATTTATTAATCATTTGTTTTTATTTCAGTAGATACTTTGACAGCTCTAAATATTTCTGTCTACCAAACTTGAAAAAAATATAAATTACTATTACATAAGTACCAGTCCTACTTGTGATACTTACTGTCTCTTCACTTTTAACTAGTTCATTTGAGTGTGGCCCTCCCCAAATGAGAAGAGTTACGTACATTTCAAATAAGGTAAACAGATGTATTTATCACAACATACACACAGTAGATGACTGGATATAAAAAAAATGGGTAATAAGCGTAAATTAGTTTCAAAACAGTCCACGACCGCTCTAGTCGAATGCCAACATCCGGCAGAATAAATCAATAATAAAATGCACATAGTTCAAGAAACATTCTACATGATGTTAATAAAGGTGTACAACCCGAACGGTTTGTAAGACGTGGTGCTAAAAAAAATTAAAAAATAATCAGAAGGGCAAAAAGAGTCTTAACCATAGTTTGTTTAGGTACAAATAATTTTAAAGAAACAATAGACCTATTTAGAAATATCTAATACTATCATGAAGTATCCGGCTTTGCCCGCGATAGTTAGATTAGGGTATAAAATGTAAAAAGATTAAAAGATAAAAAGGGTAAAAATTAAATCTGATCAAAAATTTGTTTTTATAAAAGAGGGTAAGTAAAAAATTAGTAATAGGCAAAAAAGGAATTAAAAGGCAAAGAAGGCAAGAAAGGGCAATAAGGGAAAAAAGTGTGTTATTTTAGAGGGTAAAACGGGTCAAAAGTGTAAAAGGTAAACGAAAATGTTAAAAAGATAATATATTCAATTTTTTAGATGTTTTATCACATTTAAGCTATCCCTTTTATCGTGTTTACTCTTTTTTATAATGTTTCCATTATTTGACCTTTTTGAGCTTTTAACCCTTTTTACACTTTTTACTTAGTGCCCTGTTTATACTTTTTTATGTGATTAGATTTATATTTACCTTTTTTTCACTTTTCAGATCTTTTTACATGAAGATCCCGTTTAGTCTATGTCCGGGAGAAATATTTTAGGGTAAAAAGGTTAAAAAGGTCAAAAAGGGTACAAATTTAATTCAAGCAATTTTTTAAAGTGTAAGTAATAAGGGAAAAAAGGATTAAAAGAATAAAAAAGGTAATAATATAAAAGTTAAAAAAAAGTGTAAAATGGCAAAAGGTAAATTTAGAAAAAATAAAAAGGGTATAAAGTTAAAAGGGGTGAATAAAAACCACACAGCAAAGTAGTGTTCTATATTGTATATCGATTTAAAGTTCTGCCATTTCCCGGACTTAAATTTTGAAATTTGAGAATTTTAGAGGTCATTTGGTTCTCCGGTAATGTCTATTGACTTACATGTGAAACTGCTATTTTATATCACACTAAAATAAATTTTTATATATTTTATTAATCTTAAGGGAACCCGTCCTTCCGTTCACTGCTTATTCATTTTGAAATCTAAGGATCAGACCTTAACAGTTGTTTGCGGTGGGTCTTATACCCACCCGACAAATTTCAATCTTCTACCACACTGAAAAGTACTTTATAATTTTAGTTTTGGGGGTTATGAAAACCCCCATTTCATCAACCCCTTCAAGTAATAAATATTTAAAATTCATTTTACAATTGGGAAAATCTCTCTACATTCCTGGCAAATTTAAATTTTCTGTCTCATTTTAAAGTTTTTTTTACCTAAACCTTCTCCCAGCTCCCCTATTTTCTTCATTCTTATGGCTATTTGGAGTGTTATGTGTACCTTATTGCCAGTGTTATACCACACGGAGAAGTAGTTGTTTCTATTAGTTTTGTAAATATTAAACCCTCTTCCCCTTTTAATTTAAACAACGCCTACCCAGAAATTTCTAATTTTAAGATTAATTAGGCTATCTAGAGTTGTCCTTATACCCGGCTGGCAAAATTAAATTTTCTCCCACAAACGGTACCACTCCCTCCCTGTTTCCCAGAGTTCCAATCGAAAATGTAAGATTTTCAACCTTTAATATTTATTTGAAGTGGTCTTTTTTCCTTCTTGCTGGGTTACAGTTTTATACCACACTGGGAAGTAGTTTTTACGGTTAGTTTTTTAAATTTGAACCCCCCAAACACCTTCTCCAATTCACTTTTAGAAATTTCAAACTTTAAGATTAATTGGTTTATCAGCAGCTGTCTCTATATGTTTCTGCCAAACTTTAGCTTTATACCTCATCTAAAAGCTTTCTTTTAAATTTCAAGGCCCTATGTCCACTGGTTCAAAATATACGTCAGTGAATTTTGAAAACTTTCAAACCCCCTTTCCCACCCCTTAGAGGTTAAATTTCACAGAACTCATAGTTATGTACTGAAAGGAACCTGCCTGCTGAATTTAAATATTTCAGAACTAGGGGTTCGAGTGATACAGTAACGGTCGGAGAGTCAGGACTTCCCAACCACAAATCCTATATTGAAGGACTATGACATTAACTCCAAATAGCTGTAAAAATATTCAATTCAAGAATCTACAAATGTATGAACAATATAATAAATCATTCTATATACATTACAAACACCGCTCCAAAACAGGATATGTTTAAAATTATAGTTAATACAGTTTTAAAAAGATAATAATTAAAAATTAAGTGAAAGATATAACAAGATTATATTTTAGCAGGATGACTGAGAGTTCAAGCTTAAAGACAACACAGGCTTGAGAAGCCGCCAAAAGAAATTAGCTTGCTTAGATTATCTTTTTTAAATAAACACTAATTTTCACTTTCTGAAACCCATTAATATTTTGTTTGAATAATCACCTACTTGGTTTTATACATTACTTTAATACACTATTATATTTAAGTACGTTAATAATACATATGTAGTCAAATATTTATAATAAATTGGTAAAAGAAAATATATTATTAAGACTGTAATATTTTTAATATTAAGTTTATTTGTAGCTACACAAAATATTTTTTACAAGCTCTAATTGAATATCGACATTGTAAGTGTATCGTCGCCTTATGAATCAATTTTTGAGAGCCCCACGATATATGTATTTCCAGTTAATGTTTGTAGTCCCTGTATAAACTAGCTCTAGATAGTCCCACTAAATGTATCTTGTCAGAGAATGTTTGTAGTCCCTGTATAAACTAGTTCTAGATAGTCCCACTAAATGTATCTTGTCAGAGAATGTTTGTAGTCCCTGTATAAACTAGCTCTAGATAGTCCCACTAAATGTATCTTGTCAGAGAATGTTTGTAGTCCCTGTATAAACTAGCTCTAGATAGTCCCACTAAATGTATCTTGTCAGAGAATGTTCGCAGTCCGTGTATAAACCAGTGTTTGAGAGCCCGGCACGTTCCTGGAGATTCTCAAGGTGGGAAGGAGATCCCGACATCCTGTTCTTGTCTATTCAGTTAAAGTAGAATGTGAAGAGTATATCTGGGGATTTTCACACCATTTCACACAAGAAGCGGGTCTCATCGTGTTCCTTTATAGTCACTTCTCTCTTCATTGAACACTCCTGTAGCTCTTTGGACGTTTCTTGAAACATTTCAGACGAGACAACACTCAATAAAAGTTGGGTTTTTTGTAGCCAAGTGAGATTTTGCCAATAATAAAAGTCAAAATTGTTCCATACAAGAATACAGAGATAAAATCTTACATAGAGTAGGATTGTATTTCGAGTTTAGGGTTTAGAATGTTCTAGTAGTGTGGACTTATTTTTAAATATATTACTATAATAAATGGTCCGACACAATAGCGCAAACTTACTCATATTGTGTTTTATAGCTTCGAAGATAGTTTTCAAAAATAGCTTTAATTATGTTTTCCTCATAAAATTAAACACATAGTCTTGTAGATCAAAATAGAACTCTTTATAAAAAAAATTTAAACCAACTTGTTCAAATATATTTAACATACAAATTTTTTAAATTTATCATTTGTAAACTACTCTAAAATTATTTATTTGTAAAAATAAAAAGTATTCTTATTTATAATGAAAAAATATTATTCCCATATTCACATTTTGAACTCAATCTTCGATGTCGATTTTTTTTAAATCAATTTTTTTATAGCTTGTCGTAAGTAAACTACTCTTAAATTAATTTATTTTAACTTAATAAAGTTAAATTATTATTGATAATATAAAATAGTCCCTCAAAACTAATTTAGAACCAAATCGTTAAAATTATTTTTTACAAAACCAAATTTTACAAAAATTTGTCATTTGTAAACACTATTTTTTTTATATAAAACATTCATAATAATTCATAATGTAAACAACTTAACAGCCAAATAGCTATAACAATTTTTTAATGTATATTCAAATTTAAAAAAATATCATCAGTAAACTACCCATATCCGTATCCATATCCCCAGATATATATTTTAAGCAGCACCGTTAGAGTTATTTTCAAAGTAACTCGCATTTTAAAAAATAACTCGTCAGTAAACAACACATTTATCAAATTTTTACCCAAACCAAGTATACAAGGATGTTTGAAATGTCAAACACTCCTAAGAAACTGATTTGGGACCTAATCGTTAGAACCGTTTGTAAAATATTTCAATTTTTAAAAAAAATCCGTTATCAGTAAGATACCCATAAATGAGTTTCTACCCCAAAATAAAATATAAGATGTTATTTGTCATACCACACAATCTCCAGATATACATTTTAAACAAAAACGTTAAATACATTTTCGAAATATTTTTAATTTTCTCAAATTTCCCAGCAGTAAAATACCCTTCAACGAATTTTTTCCCAAAAACTAATGATACAGTGCTATTGACCATATCAAACAAATCTTATACATGCATTTTAATCAAAATTTTTAAAGCCATTTTTAAAAATTGTAGAATAAAAAAAATCACTCATCAGTAAACTCGCCTTAGTTTAAGGGCTAGGCTTAAAATAAAGAAATACTTCCCGAGGTATAGCCCTATAAAATAAAAATATCAAGTTTGAACAAAATCCATCCAACCGTTTCAGATCCGTGGCCAGGGACAAAACTTAACCATATAATAATATTTTTGTTCCTCGTCAATTTCCATTTGAATTATCGCTATACAGCACTAGAACTACTTCAAATGAAATAATTCTTATTCTGTTACGTTTCATTTACCATGAAAGGTATCTTGATGACTTAAATAATATCCCAAATTATCCATTAAGGTAAGACCTACTTTTCGAGGTAAATGTAATGTACATTTTAACACAATGATAACTGACAGCTGAATATGTTGTAAAGGATTTTGAGGATATGCACCCACATAAGCGTGGAGATTATATGATAAAACAATAATGAGAGACCACAGTATGCCTAGCTGAGATTCAAACCTTAGCCTCTCCATCGCCTGCTGTAATCACTTAGATCACGTGACCACAAGGGCAGACATTAAGATACCAATAAAAGCACCATATTTGCAAATTACAATTATTCTGACCCAACGGCTCTAAGTGATCTTGGCCAATGTCTCAGTGATGTCCCCTCTTAAGACTCCTCCGCTCTCTCTCCCAAACATATGAGACTTATCTCGTCCCCTAACGGTGCTTCGCCCTCATCTGTAAGAAACACCTTAACTCCGTACGATACACTTCTCACTAGATTTGTTTAAGAACACACAAATTACATTACTTTCTAAGACGATGAATGAATCTATATAGTTGGGTTCTATAGTAATAACTTAATACATATCTCGCCTGTAAGTTGCATACTTTGGGCAGAAGAGAACTCGTTTGGATAAGATAAGCTCTTTTACCTTGTTTCAGGAAGCCTTCGTGTGTTGTTTAAATTCACATCTCGTACAAAGAAATATATCTAATGTAGAACCAATATTGTCTCTTCCTGTCTGATGACTGAGTTCTTTGAGGTAAAAATAAAACAAGGCACTTAGAACTGCATTAACATTGTCTTGTTTGACGACTCAGATAAAAAAATAAAATATTGAACTTAGACTGCAGCAATATTGTTTTGTTTGATAACTGAGCTAAGTAAATAAAAAATTGAACTTATACTGCAGCAATATTGTTTTGTTTGATAACTGAACTAAATGAAGGAAGCGTGGTACTTATTCTGCAGCAAATATAGTAATGTATGATGAGTGAGCTAAATGAATTAAACATAGCATTTATCATGCAGCAATATTTATAACGAAGAAAAATACTACTAAAACTAGCTGGAGCACAAATTAAACTGATAATTATCTCTAGATGATAATGACTGTCTAAGTAAAAGCCGTGAAATACTTTTTAAATGTGAATTATATTTAAAGTAAGTGTTTGTATTGTGTTGTAAAAAAGTTTAATGTTTTTAAAGTGTTAATCAAGTTTCTAAATAATTATAACAGTTTAACACAATATGTTCACTCACTAGACTTATATAAAGATTATCTTTGAAAACGTTTACTAATTATAAAATCTTACCACTTTCTTCACTGCTTGGTCTACTGCAGCGATCTTTAACCTTTTTAAATTCGCGGCACACTTAACAAGGTATTAAAATTGTCAATGTACACTATCAGTTTTTTTAAGAAGAAAAAGTTTTATAATCTAAATTGAGAGTATTAAGATCGTGTTTAAAAGTCCAATAGACAACATTTTAACAATAGTTTTTTGTTTTTTTTTAATAATTTGGATCATGCATTTAAAACAATTTATTATTATTCAAATTGTGCTCGTTTCTTTTTGATCTTTCCCATTTCCCGCGGAACACTGGCCTACTCTTGGCGGCACACCTTTTGAAAAAGACTGGTCTACAGACGAGGACTCAAGTGATTCAGATATCTCCGATCAGCTTCATGAATAGAGAAGTAGCTGTGTTCATATCACTATTGCATATTTTTTTAGCACCGCGTCTCATTAATACGCATATGCATTAATTACGCTAATGAGTTAAGGATGAGGAAGGTTTGAATTTATAGAAAGTGTACCCTCATTTGCGTGGCTGAAGTATGAAAAACCATTTTGGGAAAAAACCACCCTCAGTGCACCCGACCAGGATTCAAGCCTGGATCTCCGACAGTCTAGTCTAACACGAGACTGATGCTTTAGACCATGCGGCCACCGAAGCAGGTTATTGTGAGTTAAGTGTTAGCTAAATAACAATTTGGGGGATAAGATCAGCATAAAACCTAATAACTTTGTGTTATCAACGGAATTAAAAATAGTTAACATTTTCCAAATCTTTCTGAATACCACTTCCCTTTTATTCACCGATCACGTGTTAAATATTTATCTGATGAGGGTGGTTTTTAAAGGGATGTGCTTATGAATTCTTGTCGCAAGCATCTTACCCATATTGTAGGGGTAGAGGGGGTGTATTTGACGAGGGATTAGCCCCCTCTGTGTAGATAAGGGTGTGGGAACAATATCCCTCCAGTTTTTTCACCACTGTATTCTTATGTCTAAGTTATGGCGGGGTTAGGGTTGAAACCTTGGCATGACTAATCCTCAGAGCAAGGTTCAAGTGGATTTTCTTAGTCGTGGGGGTCAACAGAAGCTTACACCCTTCCAAGGAGGAGATTACAACCTTAGAGGCGTGAGGATATCGAACTGGCAAGGATCCTAGCTCTCAGAACACAAGACATTATGATAACAGGGAGTGCAGACCTTTGGTTCAGATCTGTGAGCTCGAACAAACTTCAATAAACACTAGCCATGTACACTCACGGACATATAGCATTGTAACAGTATGTCAATAAACACTAGCCATGTACACTCAACGGACATATAGCAATGTAACATTATGTCAATAAACACTAGCCACGTATACTCACCAACACATAACATTGTAACATAATATTAATCGACTGTATTATTAAATAGTCACGCTTAAATACATCTTGTCAACTGAATATACTTTAAGACATGAATAGTAGTTTGTCAAAACTGCCAGTATATAAATAGTCTCTCCCGAATAGCTAACTAGAGGCACTCTCCTAGTACCTGATTAGTACCTCCTTGTAACCCTTGTTATCACAGGTGAACTGTTTCATGACATGATTAAAGTGCCCCAAAGTTGTTTTTTAACGAAACTGGCGTTGGAATGTGGAATGACTTCACTACAGAGAAGGACTTGTTATTTGCAAACGAACCTTCCAACAAATCTGCCGTTAAGTGATGATCTTAGCAGAACAATTTTATTATGTTACAGACGGTTTTAAATCGAGACAAAGTACGCGGACCATTAGCTGCATAAATTGTGAAACAAGAGACAAACAAAAAGAGTATTTTTGCCGTTGGTGGACCCGCGTGACGTAGAGTGGAACCGTTGAGGCCTAGTTTAATGGTGTTATTTTTGATCGGTCAGGCACAGCGGTCTGTAAATATCCAACATTATTTATCGCGGGGCTGGCAACAATGCAGCGTCGGTGGTTTGCGGCGTGGAATCCCTATTTGGTCGTGTCGCGTCGAAGCAATCCACTTTTACGGTTTATCAAAGTTATTTGTAATTTATAATTACCACATTTCAGGCCTGCTCATATCACAAAAGCCAAAAAGCGCATTTTCCGAAACGCAGACCCCCCCGCAGTTAGAATTGAGTGCGGCCATGAAACAAAGAGATTTTAAAACCCGGATTATCGTTAGTGATTTGTTTCCGTGACCGCATTGTGCAACATTATTAATTCAGACCCAGTCTGGTTTGTGGCCGAGGAGGAAGCGTTCCGAGGGGAACCTTTCTACCTACGAACGTTTCATTAGTGCTGGCACACAAGTTGACACCAGGAGGTACAACTGACTTAGCCAGTTGCTTAAATATTGCTACCACTAGATAATCTGGGGTTGAGATCAGGAGGTATGAATTGGCCAGTTGCTCCATTAGTGCTATCACTAGAACGTTCACAAGTTGAGACCAGTAGGTAAAACTTGGTAATTTGGTTCATTAGTGCTATCACTAGAACGTTCACAAGTTGACACCAGTAGGTAAAACTTGGTAATTTGGTTCATTAGTGCTATCACTAGAACATTCACAAGTTGACACCAGTAGGTAAAACTTGGTAATTTGGTTCATTAGTGCTATCACTAGAACGTTCACAAGTTGACACCAGTAGGTAAAACTTGGTAATTTGGTTCATTAGTGCTATCACTAGAACATTCACAAGAGACGAGGAGATACGACAAAGAAAGTTGGTTCATTAGTGCTATCACTAGAACGTTCTCAAGATGTGATATGGAGGTACATTATTGTGAACACTGGAACGTTTACAAGTCGAGACCGGGAGGTACGACTAGGCGTGAATCCCACTTCCAACTCTCCACAGCGTTTTATTTATAAAATGTTGAGATATCGCTAGTTTGTGGAAACTTGAAATGAACTAAGATTCTTAACCAGTTGATTGACTTAAAACGTGTTTATAAAATATTTATTTGTAGATACGGTTGGAAACCCTTTTTGATAACTAAAAATCTTATATATTTTAATACATAGTGTTTCTTTACTATATAGTTATTTGAACATGATGTTAGTTTGACTATATTAAGCTACCATAAGACATCACCGAAACAATAGATGGTTGGTTTACATATTGGTTTCCTCAAACACGAGGTCTTGTGAAACACATGAAAAAAAACACGAGTTACTTAAAGACTAATATAAAAGTGTAGAGTATGTGATGCAACAAGATTAAACCATTGATTTCGGTCACTCACCTGAGCCTTATTCTCCTGCCACGCCCATGTGGTTACTGGCAGTGACTGGCAATGACTAGCTGCCCATGTTACTACTGGCAGTGACTGGCAATGACTAGCTGCCCATGTTACTACTGGCAGTGACTGGCAATGACTAGCTGCCCATGTGGTTACTGGCAGTGACTGGCAATGACTAGCTGCCCATGTTGTCACTGGCAGTGACTGGCAATGACTAGCTGCCCATGTTGTCACTGGCAGTGACTGGCAATGACTAGCTGCCCATGTTGCTACTGGCAGTGACTGGCAATGACTAGCTGATGATACGCCTGAGCTCATTCGTTGCCCGGCCAGGCGGCTATGACTTCAGGCCACACATCCAGAAATGTATGGCCTATTTAAGATGGTTCCAGAACACTTTAGAGAGAACCGTGATATTTGGGTGACCGGGGCGTGATAGAATAGCTTTCTGACGTCCCACGATTTTCCCTTCACACGTGGTCCCATATGATTGGGCGCTCTCCCACCCGTCACTAGGGCTCTATTTGTTGGTGTGTAGTTGTTCTCCACTTAGATTACTATGACAAGTTGTGTATTCACTTGAATATGTATCTGTTTCGGCGTAATTCATTTTTAAATATATTAAATTATACAACTGGAAGTATGTGCTGCCCTGCTAAAAATATCTCAGGAAACAAAATTAATATAATTGGATATATCTTAAAAGTTGTAAACACAAAGTAGAGCTACATGATATGGCGTACCAAATAATCCCATCATAATTTTACAATATGAGAATTTAAATACAAAACCAAATACCATAAGAAAACCAGAAGATGTCATGCCTTCATCAATCACAGAAGAACGTTATTATTTATAACATGAATATTCAAAGAATGTCACAGTATGGCACCAAAGTATTTAATAGGGAATAGTCATAATTTTTAATATTATAAACGAACCCACCCGAACAAAACTTAACCTTTCAGACGTCAACACATTTTTTACGAAATTTCGGGATCCTGAAATATTACATTTTTCAAACTATTTAAAATATTAATTTATTTTAGAAAAATGCTTACCCATGTACCAGTTTTAAACTAGATCATAATTATTTTTAAAAACCAATCATTTGTAAAGTATCCTTTTGTTATTATTTTAAAAGAAACACGTGTAAGTATTTATCTTTTTTTTAAATAGGCAATAGTTATAATTTTTAATATTATAAACCAACCCACCTGAACAAAACTTAGATTTTCATGCGTCAACACATTTTTTATGAAATTTCGGGATCCTGAAATATTATATTTTTCAAACCATTTAAAATATGAATTTATTTTATGAAATGTTTCCCCATGTACCAATTTTAAAATAGATCATAATTATTTTTAAAAACCAATCATTTGTAAAGTACCCTTATATTATTATTTTAAAAGAAACAGGAATAAATATTTTATTCTATATATATATATTAACTTAGTGGTATGGCTGCTCTCTAGTAAACACGTTAAAAAAGAGTTAAGGAAAGTCTCAGCTGCTGCCATCTATCAGACAAGTGGGACCCCAATTAAATGGATACAATTCAGTATTTTGTGGATATTATGATAATGGATACAAATCAGACTTTTTATTTGTGATGCTTGTTTAAGAAAATGTCTGAATGGATACAATTCAGGATTTTGTGGATATTATGAGAGTGGATACAAGTCAGACTTTTTATTTGTGATGCTTGTTTAAGAAATGTCTGAATGGATACAATTTAGCTCCCCCATTAATATCACATTTAACCTATTGCTGTTTACAGACGGGTCCAAGTTTAAATCTCATCAGGATACTCTTTTGGTTTTACAATAAATAGAAACACATCACTTAATAAGTCTTTGTTAAAATTAACACAACATGCCAAATGATGAAAAGCAATTTTGTAGTCCCCTTAGTATGTTTATTACAGGGATTACTAATTACTACCTGCATCGATGGACATGTTGGCCTCCATGGTGTGAGCCCGCGAGCGATCTATACCAACCGAGTAGCTCCTCAACTGTCCTCACGAGGCTGAGTTAACACCCACTGCTTTACAGAAACATTCTGAAAGTGCCAGGGATCGATCCCGGGACATCTGGATCTATGTTTTTATATGAAAGTATGAAAGTGTTAGTTTGCTGAGTTCTAGTAATGTCCAGCCCAGAAGTTCTCAAACCCTGTTCTCTGGTCCAAGCCACAGATAATAACTACATATTCTGTGAAATAGCTGTCTCTGAGAGCTCAATAAAGAAGTGAGCTTGGGAAATTATCCACCCTCAGTACGTCCAGCCGGGATTAGAATCTTGACCTCCCCGTCACCGACAAACCAGACTAGACGAGCTTGATGTTTAGTTCGTGTGCCTATCGATGGGAGTTGAATAAATATTGCTGATAAGTGTGTCTAACTAAGAAATCCCGTGACTGCTCTACATAAAATTAATTGGCAACTGATTATTTTTATTACTAGCTGCTGCTGTATTCCACTTCGGTGGTTGAATGGTCTAGGGTGTCACTCTCGCATTAGACTAGACTGACAATGTTGGGGAGATGGGGTTTCGAATACCAGTTGGATGTATTAAGGGTGGTTTTTCCTGAATAGTTTTCCCCTCCCCTGAAAATATTGGTACTTTTCCTCTAAATTATACCTTCCATATCCCTAGCAAATTAACATAATTAGTACATATGCGTATAGCCCGGATGTGTAGTAGGACTAAATAAAAAGTCATATACGTAGATTATTGTAGTACTATAAAAATATAAACACAAACTTAGCCTATAATCTTTAAAAGTGAAATAACATTTTGGCTTCAACTCGAGCAAAACTTATCAATAGCTGTAATGTGAGTGGTCTGTCAAAGAGACCGCAGGCTCCTTCTCACTTCTCCCCTCCCCCGTGTACTCCTGCCCTGCAAGCTGTTTTTCTTCTGTTCAATATTCTCCCTCGCTCTCCTCCCTTCATCCTTACCCATGATGGACGTGCGCTCGGACAGCCAACACTCGGCAGCAGTACTAGCTGGGCCCAGATATAGATTATAATTTAACTAATATCTTAATTTTTTGTGTTGGGACCACAGGATATTATCAAGAAATTTTTATCTCACATCTCATAGCTAGGACCCTATGGTTTTAATTTAGTCTAGTTCTCCATATTTCTCTGGTAAAACGAAGATTTTTTTGACAATTTACTATTTTTTTCTCGTTAGTGAAATAAAAAACAAAAAAATAAAACCATAAAATTCAAGAGACACTCTTAAATCTGTTGGATCTTTTTTCTTCTTCAACGTACTCCTATTAATTGCTGATAAATTAGTTCAATAAGACGCACATGTTTCGGTATATCTTTCGAGTAATATGGTGACCTCTTAAATATTTTCTCATAGGGGTATTTTATGTGTTTTCTCACAGTTGTATAAAATATGTTTCTTTACAATAGTGCTAAGTTAAATGACTCCTTATCAGTGTGTTTTTTATACACATACTATATAAAATATTTTATATTAGTTAGATGTTAAATCTTTCCTTACATTTCACTTTGAGAAACACTTATGTACCAGTTCGAATTAACAATTAACATTCGAATAAAACATTTAAAATAAAACAGTGTAAATAAATTTAATATTTCATAGAGAGAAAACATTTATTATACAACTGTGAGAAAATAACATTAGCAAAGCAAGAAAAGGTTTAGCATATCACTACAATAAAATATTGTATGTAGTATTCTAACAGCTGTATTTTAAATATGTTATCACAGCCATCAGGCCCCCCAGGGGCTCAAAACAACCCCCTCCACCCTTTTCTCTCTCACTATTTGTAATAATTGACTTCAGGAACAGCAAAGCCTTATTTTTTAAGAGGTAATTATTAAAAAAAGTTGTTGAGGGCCCTGGAGACTCTACATACATCAAATGTCTAGAAAATATTTACAGTAGCCCTTGTTTGGAATAAATTCATTTTAATTAGACTCCTATAAAAGCTATTTGAAGTGGTACCTCCTCCTAAGCCTTTAAATTAAATGCTCCTAGAAGCTATTTAGATTTGTTCTCACCTAAAATTAGTTTGAACATTAGAGAGCTTTAGAAGCTGTTTGAGTGATTCTCTTCCAAAAATATTTCAAGTTTGGATGATCCTACAAACTATTTTAGGCGTCCCCCCTTCAGCAAATGTTTGAAAATTGAATACATCTAAAGGCTTTTTTTAATTGGTCATCTGTTGAAAAATGTTTTTAAACTATACTATTCTAGAAGATATTTAGAATGGTCATCCTCCAGAAATTTTTCAAATTTGAATGTCCCTATAATCTATTTAGAGTGGTCTTTGCCTAGAATTATATGACTATTCTAGAAGTTATTTGAAGTGGTCGTCCCCTAGCACATTTTAAAAAAAAATTACTCTAGAAGCTATTTAGAGGGGACCTCTTTCGACAAATTTTAAAACATGGGATGGTCTCGTAAGACATTTTGAATAATCCTCCTTTGGTAATATTGATTGTATGTCTCTAGAAAATATTTAAAGTGGTCTTTTCCCGAAATGTTTTGAAATTGGATGTCTCTAGAAGTTATTTGGAGTTTGATACAAAGCCATCTTTCAGCTTCATAATCGAGAATATCAGAGGGGAAAAAGATACATCTGAAGGGGGGCAAGTTTATTCCAGGGGATGGTGGAGTTCATTCCAGTCAGGAGGAGAAAAATTATAGTGGGAGTCACCCCTCCCTACTGTTACTATATCAATGATTGAGTTTGGCATGTAACTATTTAAAAAAAATTGTTGTCACTTTAACAAAAGAAAAGCCATGTAGAAAAATTAATACGTCTTTAACTAGACAATGAAACATGATTAAATATTTAAATTGAACTGCCTTACTCTATTTGTGTGCCAAATTTATTTTCAGTGCAAAAATAATAGACTCCGTGAAACTTCCAAGCACTTCTAAGCAAAAGGACAAGAGTGGATCGAACCAATAATAGATCTGTGACAAATACCAGTAAGTTCGTACATAGGAAGGCCCCGCTGCTGGACTGGACATACACTGTACTAGAGTATGGATACAGTAAGTTCGTACATAGGAAGGCCCCGCTGCTGGACTGGACATACACTGTACTAGAGTATGGATACAGTAAGTTC
>CABFWB010006718.1:0-23718 GCA_902151455.1 Timema bartmani
TAAGCCTGCCCATTACTTGAAGGATGATATGGCGGTGTTTTCAAATGTATGACTCCATTTCTTCTCAAGAATGCAGCAAACTTGGCAGACACTAAATGAGTACCATTGTTGCTAGCTAGTATATCTGGGATGCCGTGTCTTGCGAAAATCTCTCGCATGTTCTTGAAAAGTGACCCAGATGTCATTGACCTTACTGTGTTGGCTTCTATCCATTTGGAATATGCATCCACTACCAGGAGTAATGTGTGTCCTTCCACTGGTTTGGAAAAGTCAACGTGAATTCTGGACCATGGTTTGCTGGGGGTTGGCCAAGGATGCGTTGTAGCCTTGATTGGGTTATGTTTAACTTCTTGGCAGGTATTACAGCCTCGTACAGTTGATTATACTTCCTTGTGTATGTTTGGACACCACAATGAACTGCGTACTGCATAATTTGTGTTTACGATTCCCTGGTGGGTGTTATGAAGCAGCTGTAAAACTGCTGGTCCTAAGGAGGTTGGCATGACGACCCGAGATCCTCTGATAACACACCCTCTTGAAGTGTTCGGCTCCTAGCGTAACGCCCCAAACGGTGTTAGGTCTGGACCAGGATTGCAATCTGGCCCCTTAGTTTCAATCAATCTTTTAACTTTGCTCATACAGCGTCACTTTCTGTTTCGTAAGCCACTTGGAATGAAGATACAGGTCATTCATCCGATAAATCCAGTAAGTAAACTCCCAATGGCTATGGGGTAAGCTTGTTTTCAGTGGGTTCTGGTAGTCTGCTAAGATAAATCTGCATAGCCCACTTTCTTGCCCGGTCGATACTGCATGTCGTAGTCGTAGGCTGACAGGATTAATGACCATCTGAGCATGCGAGGCGAAACCACTGCTGGAATGGGTTTGTCAGCAACTAAAAGTTGTTTGTGATCTGTCACTGCTGTAAATTTGCACTAAAGGAGGTTTTCACGAAACTTTGTCACCCCATAGACAAGAGCTAAGCCTTCTTTGTCTATTTATGAATAGTTGCGCTCTGCTTTAGTGAGCATCCTAGACCCAAATGCTATTGGAACTTCTGTCCCATTTTCCGTTATGTGGGCTAGTACCACTCCAATTCCGTAGGGTCTGGCATCACATGTAATGGCAACAGGTTTGTTTAGGTCATAGTGGACCAAGATCGGTGTTGATGTTAGTAGCATTTTAGATGTATACATGGCTCTCCTATGATCCTGAGTCCATTCACACTCACTGTGTTGGTCCAATAGACGGTGGAGTAGTTCCAGGATAGTAGCTTTGTTGCATAGAAATCGTACATACAAATTCTGAAAACCTAATAATGACTGTAACTGTGTTTTATTCACATGCTCTGGGGCATTATATATGGCACTCACTTTTTCAGACATTGGGTGTAGGCCTGAAGCAGCAATTCGATATCCGAAAAAGGCTGTTTTTGGGACTCCAAACTGACATTTTGCTATTTTGTATCGAAGGCCCACAGCACTGGGTCACCGAAGAACATGACACAGTTTGTCCTTGTGTTCTTGGAATGTTCTACTTGGCACTATAATGTCTTCCAGTAGGATTGCAACTCCATCCATGCTTGCGAATAGGTTGGCCATCATTCTTTGGAAAATACCTGGAACCACGTTAATCCCGAATGGCAAGCAGTGCGCGCAGTGGAGTCCTCTGATTGTGTTTACTGTTAAAACATCTGCAGATTTGACATCTACTTTGAGCTGCGTATATGCTTGCTCATTGCCCTAAGACAATTTTTGACAAAATGTTCCTCCTGCTAGCTGTGCGAAAGCCTCTGAAGCTGTAGGTAAGAGGTATGTATCAGGCTCTAAGGCTTTGTTCAATTTTGCCCTGTAATTACCACAAAGACGAAGATCCCCATTTCATTTTTCAGTTATAACTAATGGTGTGGTCCATCTAGAATATGTCACTGGCTCATACACCCCTAAATAAACTAGCCTTTGAATTTCCTTATCCACTCTGTCTCTTAACGCAAATTGTACTTGCCTGGCCTTGCAATATTTTGGTGGTATGGATGGATCCAACTCCAGTATCACCATGTGCCCATTAAACTCTCCAAATGTGGGGTTGACTACTGCAGGGTAACCTTGTACCACGGTGTTTGAATCCTTAACATCACTCTGAGTAAGCAGGGTATTTTGTACTTTAATATTATTGTTTGTCCTGTATCCATATATCGGCAATTATTGTTTAGTATTAATGCTGGTAGAGTTTTGCTCCATATTCGCTAAAGTGTTGCCACGACATTAAATCCGTGAAATGTGAGCCCAAGGGGCTCAAACCACGGTCTTTTAAGTACACTGGGTCCATGACCTGTGGCTACTGCCAGGGTTAGGGTAGCTCATCTCTCTTTAAATTGAGCCTCTACTGATTTTTAACCTAGTAGCCGAAGTGGTGTGTCAGCTGCCCAGGTATGCAAATCCACGTCCAAGGACTATAATTTGGGTTGGTGGGGCCACAATATTTTATAGGTCTCCTCCGAAATGAGCGTCAGGTCTGCCCCCATTTCTACCTCCATGTTGAGAAACATACCGTCTATGCGCAGAGATAGTTTTATCACTCGCATTGTGGGTTGCCTCTTGGTGTCAGGCACTCTGTGTTTTGATACGTCTTTAATCTTATATAGTTTTAGCCCTTCTACTGATAGCTTCTCGGAATTCTGTTTATGATGCTCTGTTATATCCATTACCTGATGTGTCCTTGCTGTGGTTCTCACTTGCCTCGTCTCTTAAAGACAAACAGCCTCCACATGCCCTTTTCGAACACAAGCTGTACAGTAAAGTTTGTTTTGATCCACCGTAAAGCGGCGTATTTGTTGTTTCCCTGCACATCTCAAGCACTGTCCCCATTAGAAGTGTCGTGCTCTTTTCCCTTGGTTTTCCTGGCCAGACTCTTTTCTGCTTGAGGGTGGATTTCCTACTTGTGGTTGTGACCAGTGGTTTGTGTCCTGTCGGCACGTCCACTGGAAAGTAGATTAGGGCTGACTATCAATCCCATGTACAGCACCATACGTATGACTGAGAGGATTATTTTTAGTAGCTTGTCAATAAATGATGGACAATTCTCGTGGCAATTTGCAGTTGTGAACTAGAATACCCTTGTAATGTGTTCATAAGACAATCTTGGCAGTGTCTAGGAGAATACTAGGAGTATTGATAGAGCCTAGGAGTCTTGGCAATGCCTAGGAGAATAATAGCAGTATTGACAGTGTATAGGGGAATACTAGAGACTTGGTAGAGCCTAGGAGAATACTAAGAGTCTTGGTAGATCTTAGGAGAATACTAGGAGTCTTGGTGGATCTTAGGTGAATATAATTAGTCTTGGTGGACACAAGGAGAATACAAGTAGTCTTGGTAGAGTCTATCAGAATACATATAGTCTTGACAATGCCTAGGAGAATACAAGGAGTCTTGGTGGTGTCTAGGAAAATACTAAGAGTCTCGGCAGTGCCTAGGAGATTACAAGGAGTCTTGAAAGTGTCTAAGGAATACTTTGAGTATTAACATTGCCTAGGAAAACAAGGAGTATTGATAGTGTATAGGAGAATACATGTCTTGACAGTGCATAGTAGAATACTAGAGGTCTTGTTTAAGCCTAAGAGAATACTAGGAGTCTTGGTAGAGCCTAAGAAAATACTAGGAGTCTTGGTAGACCCTAAGAAAATACAGTGAAACCTGCCTTAAACGGACGCTTTATTAAGCGGAAACTTGTCTTAAACGGAAATATTTTACGGTACAGTGACTTTAGGGCTGAATAAAATGCTAAATTCCCTGGATTAAATGGAAACTATCTAACGCGGAAACGGAATTCAAACTAAACCTTTATTTGGAAACATTCCCTATGTTTCCGTGGACATCGCTTAGAAAAATGTTTGGCATCCTATACATTACACAGAATTTTATTTTCTCTAATACTTCCCTTCTATTAAGAGGAGTTGAAATGTATGTTCAGGTATATTTCCTTTCTCCCTCTTAGTTCTTGTAAATCACCTTTAGAATTCAGCCTTTAACGGTACAGCACTACCTTTATTGAAATTCAATTGTTTGTCCCTTCCAGAAATTTTACTCACTATGAACCCTAGGCCTGCATATTTTACTTTAGTCTAGCAGTTGTCATTATGGCTTCAGAGATAACAGTTGTACTTTATCTAAACACGAGAATAAAAATTATTCTTGCAAGTGAGCGAGATAAATTATCTGTTAAGCAGATCATGAAAATGTCTAGCTTCGTTAAAACTCAAGTGTACGAGATTCTAAAGAAGAAAACGGACATTTTGAAGCTGTGGTAAAACTGTGCTAATGGAATAATAAAAATAGAACTTAAGAAAACTGCAAACTAAGACATCAATGAAATAGTGTGGGAGTGGTTTGTCAGTGTTAGGGTGAGAAATCAGCGTGTTAGATCCAATGTTACAGGAATGCGCTAAAAAGGTCACTCCAAAAACTAGGGAAAACTGGATTCAAAGCATCTAACGGATGGTTGGAGAGTTTTCGCAAAATACATCAGATAGTTTTTAACTAACTTTGTGGTGAATTGAGTGATGCAAATAGTGAAACACTTGAGGAGTGGGTTGATAAACTTACCTGCATAATCGAAGGATATAAACTTGAAAACATAGCGAATTGTGACGAGACTGGACTGTTCTTCCACGCGCTACCGAATGAATTACTTTGTTTGAAAGGGGGAAAATGTTCGGGAGGAAAATTGTGCAAAGAGGGGGGCGTGGATGACGTCATAGATCATGGAGGAATGGTGAACAGCTTTTAACGGCAGAATGAAAAATCAAAACCAACACTCTTTTTTTTTTTTTGGCTAACACAACCTACCACCTCCACATTGAGCTTCCCAACGTGGGGTTTGCTTGGTTCCCTCCAAACACCACAAGTCTTTCTCAACCAATGGATCAGTGTACCATTCATAATATTAAAGTGCATTATCGTAAATTATTAATGCAATCTTTGCTCACCAATATAAATTCTACATCCTCCACCTCTGATCGTGCAAGAACCATATCGGTTCTAGAAAAGGTTATTTGGATAAGTCAATCTGTAGAGATGTTGCTGCCAGAAACTGTGACAAAATGTTTTGAAAAGCAGGATTTTCTATGAGTGAAATTACTGCTAGTGTAGAAAATGAGAATGACCAGCAAAACTTACAAAACTGGATGAATGAAGCTGCTTCCAATAACTGCAATGCTGAAGACTACATCAACATAGACAATAACGTGCAAACTGAACCAGACACAATGGATATCGATGCCTTAGTTGGGAATTTAAAAAAAGTTGGAGTGGAGAAGAGAAGTAGGAAGAGGAAGAAGAAGGAGGGGAAAATGACATTGTGTTGTAAGAAGAAAAGTGTAGCGTAAAGACTTATCAAGATGGTGACAAAAGTTGAAAGGAACTGCAACAATTTGCCCTACAACGGAATGATTCTGATAAGCTTACTGTGATTTCTCAGGCAAAAGTATTTGTGGAAAGTCAGGTAGGCAAGAGAATAAACTGTGTGCAGAAAACCCTGCTTGACTACTGAAAAAAATAAAGACAAAGTGAGTAACGTTTTTATGTTCAGTGTAATGTTTTCATAAGCTTATTTATATTGTGAATAATGTGCACGGTATTTTATTTCATGATTTTTATTACATTTACGTGTATGTCCCTGGTTTAATTTTTTTACTACACCTTCATTAAACGGAAACCAGGCTTTAGCGGAAAAATATATTGGATCCTTGCGATTCCATTTAAGGCAGGTTTCACTATACTAGGAGTCTTGGTACTGCCTAAGAGACTACTAGGAGTCTTGACAGTGCCTAGGAGAATATTAGGAGTATTGATAGAATCTAGAATAATACTAGGATTCTTGGTAATACCTAGGAGAATACAAGTAGTCTTGGTCATGCCTACGAGAATATTAGTAATATTGCTTAAGCCTAAAAGAATACTAGGAGTCTTGGTAGAGCCTAGGAGAATACTAGGAGTCTTGTTAGACCATAGGATAGTACTATGCGTCTTGGTAACGCCTATAAGACTACTAGGAATCTTGGTAGAGCCAATAATAATACTGGGAGTCTGTACAGTGCTTAGAATAATTCTAGAAGATTTGACAATGTCTAGGAAAAAAATTAGGAGTCTTTATAGTGTCTAATATAATACTAGAAGAATAGTGCGGGTGACGTATGGGAACAGCGCTGTGATTGGCTGGCTAGATCACGTGATACCCCCGTAAGCCCCTCCCCCTTCACCCATCTATGAGGCAATTAGTTTTCCCGGCGACGTCATCACAACCCTGGTGCCAGTTTGTCGGTTCGACGTGTCGAGACAGGAATAGAACGTGACCTTGAAACCATGAAATAGTACATGAGGTCATTGACCCTGGCAACTCTCTTCCCCACTCCCCCTCTATGTGACAATACATAATATTTATTATACAATTTTACAAGAATGACGCATATATTCGTTCATATGTTTTTCTACAGTGTCTCTTAAATGTGTTGGTAAAATTGTTTTTAATTCACAATCCAGCATGGAAAAGTCCAAACCAACGACTTGAGGTGTATAATAGGTAGCACTGATAAGATCCAGGTTTCTGATGTGCGTTTCCACTGTAGGCTGTTCGATATCAATGATATCCGCTGATTCTATTAGCGTGTCGCATACATCCACGACAAGTGTATTGATCAAATCTTTGCAATATCGTGCGACGAGTGTCGCCCACATATCTCGTCGGTCAACGGCGACGTCAAAGAGGTCTCACACATCACAAAGACGCACCCAGCTAGGTGCTAGATAGGCAACCCATTTGAGTCCGGCTTCTTGTTTCTCGCTGATAACGACGATACGGTCACCGCACATGGGTCTCAGAGAGATTTCATGATTAGTCATACTAATCTTCTGAGGAGGCTGCGTGTTGCTGAAAAACTTTGATATGACTGACTTGTAGTTGCCTAGTTATTGCCACTTTGTACGGTTAAACACCACACATTTAATTCCGCATTTTTCTAGCTGAACATAAGGCGTAAAGTGATTATTGACACTCCTGCCGACGATGGCTCGCTTGGCATCAACTTCGTTCAGCGGAAACAAAGTTTTGAAAATACTGGTGATGGTTAGTGGCTTCACCGGCTTTGCTTTGCGGGTTCAAACGTCTTGACCTTTCATAATGTTTGATCGTTTCGACCACTGTCGTAATTGTGGACGGCATGACGTCAAGACAACCCTTTTATAGGGGAAGACAAGGTGCGCGACCACTGTCGTAATTGTGGACGGCATGACGTCGAGACAACCCTTTTATAGGGGAAGACAAGGTGCGCGCTGATTGTACTCACCCTTTTAAGGGGTGAAAGGACCACCGTCTTGAAAAATGTGTTGTAATAACTCAACACCTTAGCGTCGTTGACTGTATGAATGGTGGGAGAATATGTTTAGTAAAGTTTTCATTGGAATGTTCTGGGCGCGATAGAGAAGGTGCATGAGACAGTAATGGCTGCAAATTTCTGAGGCTATGCTTTGAAGTAGTATCGTGTTATGAGAGGTGCACGAAGTGTTTTTGCGTATAAAGGTCAGATGAGACTTTAAACGGGGTGAAAAACCATAGCTGTCAAAATATTCTCCCACGCCGTTTTTGTCGACAAAGATGGTGACCCAATGCATCCCAGGCTTTGTGTGTGGATCCGTGTTGAGGACGAGAGCGGCAATTCACGCTATTCCTGTGGGTAGTTGATCAGTAGGGAAAACACCCGACCGTACAGAACGGAACCACAGGTTTGTTTTCAGAGCACGTTTTATTGTGTGAGTGTCCATCTTCAATCATCCAATTTCGAAGTCCCCAAATGATGGAGGCCGAACAGAAATCTCAAAAAGAACTATATGCTATGCATATGGTGCGGACCAATTTAAGTGTTTTCAGAGAAGAACAACCTCTGTCATACAGATCTACAACAGGGGTAGGCGTGTATTGGCAAGACAATTTTTATTTTCGTCCTCCTTGACGTAGATGGTTTCTGCACGCGTTGTGGCACGGGAGATGAGGGATTCGAGCAGACTGTATACAACATCATCGTTATACCTGGGAATACCGTGTAGTTTTTTGACGATATATTCGGCTTGCTTTTTGGTAGCGGCTGAAAGATCATCGATAGCATATGGGGGTTTTAACAGCCAAAGTTAAAGTAATTTACCACATAATGATAAAGCACTCGAGTCCCTGTCGATAAACACTTTGCTGTCGTCGATGAAGCTATGGAAAAAAATAATGACAGCCATTATTTTAGACGGGGTAAGGGGGGAAGTCGCTTATATTAAATCACATAATTGGCCAAGACGATTCTGTCTTGTCGATGGTGATGATGTTTTCAAACTCACCATACGCGATACAGCTGACGGCTTCGGTGAGAGCTCTAGTGAAGGTTACATCGATGCTCAGAGAAACATGCCTTTTCAAATTCCAATGCGATGTTATGTGGGTGAACAGATTAGTTGTGAGATCGAAAGCCATGAAATGATATCCCTTAGGGTGGCTTCCCGTGTGATGTCGCTACCTTCGTTCATGAAACGGATACACGTCCCTGAAAACAAGGTGTGGTAGGACATGACATAGCTGCTATTTGAAAAATCGGATTGTAACAGTTTCGAAGGTACTTATTCCCCGTACATGTCTACGTATGTTTCATGCCGTAAGTTTGGAAGCTGAACGGGTTCTTGATGAAGTCTCCATTGAACGCACCGTTTGATACAAATCTCACGATGCATTGTCTGGGTAGCTATCCCGTGAATAGGTTGTACAGTGATTTCTCTGGCATATCCGTAGGAATAGTGATTCTTTTTAGTTCCACGCAGGTAAGGGGGTACTTTGTGTGACTGACGTCCAATGCCTTGGCATTTCCCAACAGTATACAAGGTTTTACTTTGACACGACGTACTAGAAGAGAGGCTTCAACGTTGTGAACTTTAAAGTGCGAGATTTCAGGGATGGCCATAAGAAAAAAGCCGTCTTTAGAATGGACCAACTTGACTCTAAGTTCGGTGCCGTTCAAAAGGTATTTCTCTTGGTTAAACTCATCACCGTGAAGATAACCCAAAAGCTCCACCGTCCTAATTATTGTAGTGAGATTGCAACTAGCATTAACTCCCTTGTTGCCGGCGTTAACCTCCTCAATATTTCCTAGGCTGTCAGCGAACCACAGACCTCAAGTCAAATGTGTTATTTTGGATTCACTGTTGTAATTGAATAGCGTCTCAATATACGAGCTATAAGCATACGTGTTTGGTTTAAAAATACATCCAACTGTGAGAATATCGAATGCAACCATTTGTTGACGGGTGTGATTTGATTCACCTCGGTGAAAGCGCCACCGTGGGGTCTAATGATAGCCACCATGAGATAAAGCATGGTTTGAAAAAGATCAATATAGTACTCACCTTGACTAGTAAAGGTAAATTCGATGGGCGAATTATCGGTGAAGAAAGAGACAGGTTTTTACTGGATCCATTGTCCACTTTCAAGACTGGTTTGCATGGGTGGGACGGAAAAGAGATCGAGTTAACTGCTGGCACACTCACAGATCTGTGGGTTTAGTAACAACATTTCAACAGAAAATATCTACCGGTACTTTCTTGACCATTTTACGCCCGGCAACGACAGAAGACTTACGTCGGTGATTCTTACGACGCCCTTTATAGCCTCAGTTGGTCATTAGCGTGTCGATCTTCTGCTCCGCCTTGCCTTTCAGGTTTGTTACAGCCTCACCGACACGTTGTCATAGGACCTCTTTGAAAGAACGTCTCTGATTGTGACGTCGGAGAGCACGTTGACACCAGTATGAAACGCCGGTTTTCCAATAGCTTTAGCACCGCTTCTCTGCAATGGTACGACGCTCTTGAAAAGTCAACTGAAAAACCTTCCTATTTCATGCCCGCGTTGATAGGGAACAGCGTGGTTTCTCGAAGATATTACTGTTCCAGCCTGGTTGACATAGTATCATTGGTAGGGACAGTTCATGTTGAGAAGCGTCGAAAATGAAGTTTCACGCACACTTTTCCAAACTCGAATGGTACAGGTTAACCAGTGTCTGTTCTTATATTGATTTCCAGGCTTTCAATTTCCCTTATAAGTACGGGCGCGTAGTGCAACGGAGTATAGCTAACTGTCTTATGTATGCCGTAGACATAGATAGTGTTGTTAATAACGACGATACGTAAAAGCGGTGTTACAATGTCACCCACTGTCTGAGGATTGACAATGGACCGTGTAGATGTACATATGTGAGGGCAAACCTAGTAGAATGTTGGCGGCGTAAGCTGACTTTTGGACTTTGATCAGATTATTCTTAGAATCGAAACAGAGCTGTAGACTTAGTTGACCAAATAGAGTCAGAAACTGTATATTTGGTGTTGAATAAATAATATACATTTAAGTGTTAGGGTTTATGTACTTGAATAGAACTCCGAAATACTCTTTAAACGCCTTTAGAGCGTTTATAGCTTTGACCAACTAATGGACAGTGCTGTAATTTCCAGGTGGGAAGTGATGCGTGAATATTTGTTCCACGACGTTAGCGTTGTACCAACAATATTTTGACCCTCAGGTACAGTGGTGAAAGAGCATGGATATTGGAATTTGGTGAGAGCGACTTCCCATTGTACGTCGAGTGCAAGACGGTAGGATAGTTGCCTGGTGAAATTCGTGAGGGTATTTTTCGGGAAATATCCCATAGAGCTGTCACATGGCAAAGGGCTCTAAAACTGGTCCTTCATAGAAGGGTGCTGACGTAACTGACAGGAATCCAAGAATTAAACTTGGTGGGGTAACCTTTTCACTGCAAGTATACTTTCTTTGTGGCGCCTTTACCATTGACACGTAGTATTTTATCATCTTTAAATGTTTCGGGAAGATGTACGCTTTGCAATTCGGGTCCATAAAAAGTTCCCTCCACCTCCACGCCATCATGATCGGTCAACCTGTAAACGACTGGCGGTCGCAACAAAACACTGCTGTCTGATAATTTCATCGCTCTTATTGCTCTCGTATCCAATTTCAAACAGCATTTTGGATTTGCTAATACTCACCATGGCACTGACGTTGAGTTTTGGCTTATTATTCGAGTTTGGGCGCCGATTGCCATAGAATTATCTCTGACTTGAAGCACATTGGTTTCTAAAACGTCTGCAGCCAATATCTTGATACTGAATGTTTGGGCCATTATAAGCGTTTACGAGGTATTGGAGGACTTTCACATAGCGATACGTGTTGTTTTTGGTAAAGTAGTGACACATACAACGTTTCAGAGTTCTAAAGAATCGTTCCACGAATCGTTCCACGTCCGTATTATGAGTGGTGTAGTAATACACGCTTTCTTTATTGAGAAATTTCCTGACTAGACGTGACGTGAACTCTGTCACCTTGTCCGTTTGTAAACTTAGAGGTTTACGGCCACTTTGTTTGAAAATGTTATGAAATTCTTCCTTCAAGACGCTCCCCGTTTTGGAGGGAAGCGTCAACGCCCAAGCCATCTTGCTAAATACGTCGACGACGGTGAGCAAGTACACGGTACCGTCATTGTATTTTCTGAAACTTCACATATCGTTTAGATCAGCTTTCCAGAGATCGTCAATGTTTGACACCACGTACTTGTTGCGTGGAAACATTTTTTATCACAGGTTTGTGTAGCATATAAATATCCTGCACACGAAGCCATTCTCTTAATTTGCCGGATAGTTCCTCAATGCCTTTATGAGCGACGCCACCCCTGCAAGCCCTGCAGGATGAAAGGTCGTAGTAGATGTCGGATAAATGGCCCATTAAGCCCAGAAAGGGAGCCACCTGTTTTATTCCACCCTTATCAGTTTCTTCTTCTTATGGCATTGTAAAGGTGTAAGTGGTTGGTACGGGCATCGGATGTGTAATGGGTGCCAAGCGTTTCCAGTTTACAATAAATTCTTTCTGGACGTTTATTTTTTGGAGCGCTGTGAGAAACTCTCACCACCCCGACAGCTCGGTGTATCTTATTGCTCTAAACAGAACGTTGACTATATCCACGATATTGGATCCACGGAGTAGCGTATCGGTAATACTCACTTCCTCGTTTGCGTCCCAAAAAATACCACCTCGGTAAATCATATGTTCTAGTAAATGTTCGGCTTTTTGACGTGCCTGTACGGGTACAGTATTGAGTACAGCAGGGATGGGTAGAATATACTTTTTATAGGTGGTAGTGGCGCTATTTTAAGACGGTGGAGGGTATTGACTAAAGTCCAAATAGCGCTGTAGCACTTGTAGTATAAAGTCCATTTAGACTTGTCGTCAAGTTTTGAATCGAGGATTTTGTCCATTTCCTTGTCCAGCTCGGAGACCACTAGATTTGTGGCCAATGCCACTTGTTGGTGGTGTTGCTAATAACGGTGTAATGTTTCCGTGGACACCAATATAATCCTTTTCGTGTGTTCCATTATCTACTTTTTGAATAAGGAACCGAGGACACTGCTGATTAATGGGACTAAAAGTAAGGGCAGGAAGGCTCCTTCTTTCTGAACGAGTAGCCGTCTCTTCTTCTTCCAGCTTTCTCCTCGTTTGACCAGCTTGCGCAACACCTGCTTGTGAGCACGTAGCTTTGTCTTCTGCGAATTTTAAACGGCTTCCGCCCTTTCAAAGAGTTGTAGGCACATTCGCAAACAGAGTCAATCAGTTGCTGTGGGTTCATACGATGCGTAGCACGCAACAGAGGGGCTTGCTCCAGCACTTTGGGAGTCATGGTTATGAAATGGTCTGTAATCGGGAAGTGTCGGTGTTTTTATAGCTTTTGTGTGGTAGGTACACGCAGTACCCGACAATTGTGTTCTATATCTAATCCATTCGGGTGTATCTTGCTTGAAATCTAACAATATATACCCGTAGGGTTACTTGTAGCGTCGGTGTAAGCCTCTTATAAAACACGAAGGTTTTTATGACAGACTTGACGTGAAAATTTTTGAATCTGAGCTTTATTCCTGGGATTTTTAAAAAGCACGATATAGTGTACGTTTAAAGAAATGTCTCTTTGGCTCTTGCCCTGGTGGAATATATTTTGTGTAAGGTACATGACGCTAATATTTTGATGATGGCATCCTTTGGTGAAAAGATCGAAGATCACTTCATTGGCTTCACGAATCAGGTCATCCAGGATAATCAGCTGGGAAGGTCATTACAGGCGTCATCCATTTCCGGCAACCGCTTACAGAATATGACGCGGGGACTTAGCGCTTCTTGTTTGAATCCCGGTTGCCATAAAACATAATAACAGGTGATTTTATCAAATTTAACGTCACACATTATGTCCACGTGATGGATAAAGTCAGCTACAAAATGTGACTTTCCACAACCGGAAGGGCCGCTGATGATGTCTCAAAACCGATGTTTGAACTTGTCCAAATTGTTTGAGACTGAGCTTATAAGCTAAATAAATTTGTATTTATAGAATAGAGAGGAGTGTAGACGATAAAACACACAAATAACAGATTTATAATATTTATTTACACAAATAAAAGTCTTAGAACATAGCTCACACCATGAAATGTATACTTGGAATGTTTATTCACACAAATAAAAGGTTTAGAATATTTTTTATAAATATAGCTCACACCATAACAAGTATACAAAGAATATTTATTTAAAAAATGATAGTTATAAAATATGTTTTAAAAATATATCTTACACCTTGAAGTTTATTATTAATTATTAGGTGTAGAGTAAACAATAATTAATTTCTTGAGGTTGTAATGGGAATAGTGGCTTCGGTACTAAATATCTAATATAATTTACAAAGTCTAGTTTAAAGAGTATTTGAAAATATATATATATACACAGACATATGTTTTCAATTAAAAATATGTACAAGGAAATAAACAAAATTGACTAGAATTAAAATAAATGTATATATATATATATACAAACACCTAAACCCATTTGACTTGAAATAATCAGGTAGGTGAAGGATTGTACTGGTTGCTAAAAAATATAAAAAAGAATCCCGGGTCTATAAAATAGATCAATTTAAAAAATATGCGTATTTTCATACAGAAAAAATATGAAAAATATATCTAATCTTTGAAAAATGGTATGTCAGTAGTACTGTCTAGAATGAAAGAAAAAAAATATGAGTATTCAGCCCGTATAAATGATCACATTCAGTCGTGGTGAGCGCTTTTACAACAACTCTGATACCCAAACGGCAACGTATTAAAATCATCAGCTATCAGTCGTTTGGTGTACACTGGCCGGTAAACTTTATTCTGCGATACGGTACATACAGTCTCAAGATCTTTTCTTACAATTTTGTGCGGTATCTGTATGTATCTTTCCGCAAACTGTTCATGACAATCGCTTTAGAAACGTCAAAATTAACGTCGTTCCAGTTTTCATAGTTTATGGTGATCCTGCGAACATTGCACACCGTTTTTGTTTCGGCAGGATCACTAACAATACTAATTCGGTACACGTAAATCTTGGGGCCAACAGATAAAAAGGCACTAATATAACTTCCCGGACCGTAATCTTGACGTTCGTCAGAGAGATCAGAGCACTCTGATTGCCGGGGCGTTCAGTGAATAGAATGCTATCTGTATCATAATACAAAACGCGTTCCACCAATTTTTCAAGGATGCTGTATAAGTGTAACCTAGCCATAGCAGTCGTGTAGCATGCCACTGCCACACTTGTGTTAGTGTTAGGGTGTAGCGCGTTATGCACATCCTTGTAATTGAGGAACATAACCTCATCATTTACTTCATTGATGATGTCCACGGTGATGTACGGATCCATCAGGTACTTGTGAATGCACTAATAGTCATTGACAACGGCTACGTGTGATAAATCGGGACATTGCCCAAACTTTCCCCATAGTGAATTTAAAAAAGTTGAGTCAACGTGTGGAGGCCAGGGTTTTTAAAAACAGAACCAAAATCGAGTTTTACCCCTTCCCTTTCCTCATGATTTTAAATAAAAGCTAACTTCTTATCTTGTGAGGTACACCACTCTGGCCATCCGCAGGCTTCTTGTTTAATTTTCAAAAAAGTATCGATGTAGCTGTGAAACAATCCGCCAGAACGTGTCTCACGATCGTAAACAGGTACATTGTAGTCCCACATTTCCTGTACTGCTTAAACGGTGTAGCTTTTCTAGACAGCTTTTCGGTTCTCATCATTCACCCGTGGCCGACGGGATATTTTCTGTAGTTTCAAACGTATAGCTACAACTAACACACATCCAAGTATTTGATATTCTCTCCAAAAGAAAGGTCTGCTTCGTGGAAGAGTTTGATACAATTTGTACGCCCGCCAAATAATGCGTCCCTGGGACTGAGGGGTTCCTTTCTGTACACCTTGTGCTGGAGAACAAATTCTTTCATGTCCTTGTCAGTGCGTTTCTTCGCATTAAACATACACTCCCACATCGCTACGACAGCGTAGGAGACATTCTTAAATTTTTCCACGCAAGCTATGGTCACTTCATAGTGGATCTTCATGGTCTCGTGGCGGCTGTTCTTGATAGAGATGGTCCTGTTAGGATAACAGAGAGGGCACCCGTTCTAATAACAGCCCCAGTACTGGAAGACGGTGGTGGTATCTCCAGATTTAACAACGCCGTCTACACGTCGCCCTAATACATATTCCTCACGGCCGTTAACCGCATGAAGGAGAGAGAAACGTCGTTGATGAGCCTCCCAGCAGAACCATTGTACATCGACGTACGAATGTTGGTCTGAACACTGGTAACCACCGTTAGGGATGATACCGATTGTATTCTCCTTAAGATGACTTCGGTGGTAAGCCAACATGGCCGCTCCTGCGATCGTACACGCCTCTCTGAAAGGATCCACCTTTGCATTTTTTCATTAGCATGTCTCTAAACTTTAAGGCAAGCCTTCCGTAGGATCTCTACATCTTTCACGCAATACAGTTCCAACTTACGGTTCAAATCAAAGACATAATTTTTTGCATATTTTCTGAATATTCTACTCTTTCCAAACTGAAAAATTTGCCCACAGACCCCACAAACCTTTCTAACGTCACTGATCGACATGTGACCTCTACAAACACCGGGACGTTTATGGTTATCAAAACTATGCTGGTTTGTGAACCAGCACTCACAGTATTTACAGACCACAGATCGACTTCCACTGCAGACTGCTTTAGCGTAGCACTTTTTGCACGTGGATTCGCATTTGTACTTGTTCTTATTACTGAATGGCACACGACATTCACGGCAAAAGTACACGCATTTAAATGCTGCTCTCAAAGATGTTATGACATCAAAATTGTTTTCCTTATCGTCGTGAAAATACAAATCATTATAGTCCTTATATGAATGTTTGGGAGGGGTAGGCCCTTCATATAGGACTTGACTCCCCCAAAGTTCCCTGAACATGGTGATTTTGTATTCGGAGAGGTATGTTTGAAATTTTTCAGTTCGGTGAGCCTACCACCTTTCAAAAGATTTACACAGGTTTCACGGCATAGTTCCTCTGCTTTGAGTTTTTGAATAGGACGAACATTTTTTATTTGTTTCACGTCCATGCAAATTGACTTTCTTTTATTTTCACATATAGCTTTGGCGACAATCAACCCACAGGCAAGGCAAAGTGTGTCACCCTTTTTAATTGTAATGATTCCTTGGTTGTTATTTCTATATGAGCTATCAGGGGATAGCTTATCAAAATAACGTGCACTCCCACGAGGCTCCTCAAAATGGTTGAGTTTAACGTACAGTGGTAGCGTATTTAAGAACAAACTATTACTCTGCAACATGCGACTTACGTTATCGAACACGGCTTGAGCATCTAACTGACCCTAAAAGAGACGAATACAGGATTCAACGTCAATTCCGTTCTGTTCAAAAGTAAACCAACATGATCATTGGTGCTGACACTATAGTCCTTCAGCCGATTGAGCAAAACAGTAATTTTCTCTTCAAGCCATCTTAATCCTTCACGGTCACTTGCTGGAGCATAAAGATGTACGGTAACCTCTCTACCAGTATAAAAGAAACTTCTCATTTGTTTTATTCTTTCCTCGACGATTCGAAGAGAGATACCATTCGATAATGCTCCGCCAACCTGATTTACCGAGCCACAAATCCTCGTCTGTGGTGCTGATAATGGCCCCGCCACCACCATATCCAAGCCTTGAAGGGGGGTTGTGACTTCCACCTGCCTCGCCCCTACACCACCGTCTTGGGGAAGACACCTCCGCTACCTAGAGGTGGCAAAGCTCCCACCAGCTGAATAGGAGCTGCGGATGTTGGGGTCGAGACTGAGTCTTCCCAGCGGCTTAGCCCGGCATCTCCAGCATCCATTTTAACTAAAACACAAGCGTTTTAATTCAATCACAATTCAACTAACTACAAAGTAAGCACTTGAAACTATATTCTTCTAACAAAAGTCAATTTAAAAATGCATTCTTTGCACTTTTTAAATCAAACAAATTATTATATAAGTTAGTAAAATAATTCCTGAATACAACATTAAAATATATTTATATTTTGTCCTCGGAGTGGACAGTATGAATATCAAATATTAAATTGGACCCCTCAGTTGCTCTAACTACTCAATTTAAAAAACACACTTGTTTATTTCACACAATGTTTGGGACATTTAAATTATTTTAAGGTTGTTTCTATTTGAAAAGAATTTCATCTATTAGTATTCTATTATAGAGGTTTACTAAGCAATCTGATCATTATATGCTTTTCAACTTATAATATTAATAATATTTTATACATTAATATTTTTATTATTTTAACGTAAAACAATAATCTCACCTATGGTTGAATTAATCGCATCCAAAGCCTGAAAAATTCATTTAAAGGCACGTGTGGCACTAGGGGTGGGGGTGGAGGTGATACCATCGGAACCTCCGCAGACACCTGATGTGCAGGAGACATCCTACTGCCACATGCCACTGAAACAAATTACATTTTGTATTAGGATATTTTAGCTTAAGTGACGGCCATAAATATTCATACAGAAACTACCTATTAATTTGAATAGTCATTTTGACAATATTAGCTATGGACATGTCAGGACTCGGACACGGGACACCTAGATCAGGAGGTAGACATTCTACCAACTGAGCCAAAATGTCATACAATAAAATTTCAACAAGGTATTAACCTTAAATCAATATAATATTTACCGTTTAGCATTTATAAAACAAAAAACTAATAATTCCCAATTTTATTCATGTAAAAAACCCACCAATTTAGTACAGTATTCATATTTTGAAACAATTTTGCATGGTGCAATTTATTATCTTTTTGTTCTTTTAAAAGCTAATTATTCTTTCTTACAAATTTGGTCTTTCATTGGCAATCAATTACAACCGCTTGCAGTTAATTCCTCCTGGTAGACACCGAGGGCCATCAGATCCGCGATGTCTGCGGATCTTCCCACAGCTCATTCGCTTAAAAATACAACACAACAGCTTAGTTTGATATTCACTATAGCTTGAATTTAAAAATATTAAACAGATTAACTATGTGATATAATAATAAGATAAAATAATCTCCAGAGTGTTACGTGAATCTGAGACATTTAGCAGCGTTAGCTCGTCCAAGGCAATGATTTATACATGTGTACTTTATGATAACACACGTCTCACTTTGAAGCATTAGCCTGTTCTTGTTGTCTGTATTTAAAATCTCGACAGGTATTGGACATCCTCAGCCAACGGCCGAGCTTTACATATATTCCCCATGTTCAGGTTGGTGACCGTTGCAGATATAGTCACTTTGTATAGAAATAGACATCTTTTTTAGCTGTGAGAACGGGTTTTTAGATAATTTCGAACAGTACAAGCGCAAAAATTATGTTTAAATGGTTTGTTTTCTGTTGCATCTAGTCTGGTCTTTGCAATGTCTTTCATAACTGCAGGGGTCCACAGAAACTGATGGCATTGTGATATTTTAAAACACTACCCTAAATAAGCACATTATTATGTTAATTATAATAAACACTTGTTCAAAACATCTTTTAAATAAAATTTAATTTTTAGTAAATGACCCTCAAATAATTTTATAATTTTTAATAAATGTATTCAATAAACTACTCTTAAATAAAAAATACATTATTTAATCTATTATAAACACTCTTGTTTATACGATTTTAAAATAATATTAAGCCATTAGTAAATTACTAACAAAATTAACTACCATTTAACTATATCTAGGAATCAAGTTTTTTCAATAAACTACCCTTGATTATAATAAACACTTGTTCCGCCATAACTCTATCCAAATGTCATCCTTAAAAGTGGCTGCTTAGATACCTTCAAATTATCTATAGTTTTGATTCTCATATACCTATTATAAATTAATAAACTTATACAACTCTGCCATGGTTTATTGTAATTTTGAAATACTTTGATTTAACAACAAATAAATAATGAGTGTGCCTGTTAAAAAAGTACATATACTCAGCCAGATCCGTCAGCGAAGCGTAATCATTCATCCTGGGTTGCGTGTTTAACACTCGAAGATAAGTTATACAATGAAAGGATTTCAAAACATGTGATGATATTTATAGCTGTTACCAGCTAGGTTTGAGACAGAGCGATGACGTCACCAGGGAAAACCCATTGCCACATAGAAGGGGAGGGTTGCGACATCATTCAAGGTCATGATCTATTTCTGCCTTGACTTGTCTTGTCAGCAGCCAAACTGGCGCCAGCTATGGGTCATCATGGTTGCGACAGTTCGATGACGTCATCGGGAAAACCCATTGCTAAGTGGAAGGTGAGAGTTGCCATGGTTTCACTGTTTCAAGTGAACTTTCTATTCCTGTCTCGACACGTCGAGCCGACAAACTGGCACCAGGGTTGCGGTGACGTCACCAGGAAAAGCCCAGTACCACACAGATCGGGAAGGGGGAGGGGCTTGCGAGGGTATCAAGGGATATAGCCAGTCAATCACAGCGCTGTTCCCATATACCACCCACACTACTTAGAAGTCTTGACCGTGACTAGAATAATATTAGGAGTCTTTATAGAATCTAGAATAATACTAGGAGCTTTGACTGTGCCAAGGAGAATACAAGGAGTCTTGGTAGAGCCTAGAGTAATACTAGGAGTCTTGGTTGTGCCTAAAATAATACTAGGAATCTTGGCTGTGCCTAAAATAATACTAGGAGTCTTGGCAGTGTCTAGAATAATTCTCGGGATCTTGGCAATGTTTAGGGTTTAGGAGAATACAAGGAGTTTTGGCAGAGCCTATAATAATACTAGGAGCCTTGGAATGGATAGAAGAATAAAAGGATTCTTGGTAGAGCCTAGAATAATACTAGTAGTCTTGGCAATGGCTAGGAGAATACAAGGATTCTTAGTAGAGCCTAATATAATACTAGGAGTCTTGGCAGTGTCTATAATAATACTCGGGATCTTGGCAATGTTTAGGAGAATACAAGGAGTTTTGGCAGAGCCTAGAATAATATTAGGAGTCTTGGTAATGGCTAGGAGAATACAAGGATTCTTGGTAGAGCCTAGAATAATACTAGGAGTCTTGACAATGTCTAGGAGAAAACTAGGAGTCTTTACAGTGTCCAAAATAATATTAGAAGTCTTGTCCGTGACTAGAAAAATATTAGGAGTCTGTGCAATGCTTAGAATAATACTAGGAGTCTTGACAGTGCATAGAATAATACTAGGAGTCTTGACAATGTCTAGGAGAAAACTGGGAGCCTTTACAGTGTCCAAAATAATATTAGAAGTATTGTCCGTGACTAGAAAAATATTAGGAGTCGTTATATAATATAGAATAATACCAGGAGCCTTGATTGTGTCAAGGAGATAAAAGGAATCTTGGTAGAGCCTAGAATAATACTAGGAGTCTTGGCAATGCCTAGGAGAATACTAGGAATTTTTACAGTGTCTAGGAGAGTACTAGAAATCTTTATAGTGTCTAGGAGAGTACTATAAATCTTTACAGTGTCTAGGAGAGTACTAGAAATCTTTACAGTGTCTAGGAGAATACTAGGAATCTTTACAGTGTCTAGGAGAATACTAGGAATATTTACAGTGTCGAGGAGAATACTAGGAATATTTACAGTGTTTAGGAGAGTACTAGAAATATTTACAGTGTCTAGGAGAATACTAGGAATATTTACAGTGTCGAGGAGAATACTAGGAATCTTTACAGTGTCTAGGAGAATACTAGGAATCTTGACAGTGTCTAGGAGAATACTAGGAATATTTACAGTGTCGAGGAGAATACTAGGAATATTTACAGTGTCTAGGAGAGTACTAGGAATATTTACAGTGTCGAGGAGAATACTAGGAATCTTTACAGTGTCTAGGAGAGTACTAGGAATCTTGACAGTGTCTTGGAGAGTATTAGGAATCTTTACAGTGTCGAGGAGAATACTAGGGATATTTACAGTGTCTAGGAAAGTACTAGAAATGTTTACAGTGTCTAGGAGAATACTAGGAATCTTTACAGTGTGTAGGAGAATACTAGGAATCTTGACAGTGTCTAGGAGAGTACTAGGAATATTTACAGTGTCGAGGAGAATACTAGGAATATTTACAGTGTCTAGGAGAGTACTAGAAATGTTTACAGTGTATAGGAGAATACTAGGAATCTTTACAGTGTCTAGGAGAATACTAGGAATCTTGACAGTGTCTAGGAGAGTACTAGGAATATTCACAGTGTCGAGGAGAATACTAGGAGTATTTAAGGAATCTTTACAGTGTCTAGGAGAGTACTAGAAATCTTTACAGTGTCTAGAAGAATACTAGGAATCTTTACAGTGTCTAGAAGAATACTAAGAATCTTGACAGTGTCTAGGAGAGTACTAGAAATCTTTACAGTGTCTAGAAGAATACTAGGAATATTTACAGTGTCTAGAAGAATACTAGGAATCTTTACAGTGTCTAGGAGAGTACTAGAAATCTTTACAGTGTCTAGGAGAATACTAGGAATATTGACAGTGTCTAGGAGAATACTAGGAATCTTTACAGTGTCTAGAAGAATACTAGGAATCTTTACAGTGTCTAGGAGAGTACTAGAAATTTTTACAGTGTCTAGGAGAATACTAGGAATCTTTACAGTGTCTAGAAGAATACTAGGAATCTTTACAGTGTCTAGAAGAGTACTAGAAATCTTTACAGTGTCTAGGAGAATACTAGGAATATTTACAATGTCGAGGAGAATACTAGGAAAATTTACAGTGTCTAGAAGAATACTAGGAATCTTTACAGTGTCTAGGAGAGTACTAGAAAATCTTTACAGTGTCTAGAAGAATACTAGGAATCTTTACAGTGTCTAGGAGAATACTAGGAATCTTTACAGTGTCTAGGAGAATCTTAGGAGTTTTGTTAGAGCCTAGAATAGTACTAGTAGTTTGGCAAGGCCTAGGAGAATACTTGAAAACATGGCAGTTCCTACAAACAATATAACAAAACATACATTCAAAATATAAAATATAACAAAATTCAGGGGAAACAAGTAATTATTATAATATTTATCCTCACAAATATATTAAAGGTCCATGTATCTTTAATGTTATTCTATTATATTTAGCTAGAACGGCCATTGCAGTCTCCAGTGACTGATACATCTTCAGGGAATGTTTCTGTAATGAATGTCATGATCCTACTTAATTTAACTGTTTAGAACACGTCTGAAATAATCATGGGAGCATAGTCACATCCTGGTTGGAAATAGTTCCCTAATGACACAAATGTAGATGTTTCTTGCGCAGTTGACCTCACACGTCTCTTGTCCGATTCATAGCCATGTTCAGTCAAATAGTTTCATGTGCAGTTAGAAAGAAAGGCGTGTCATTACATTAATAAATAAAACAGTTTCTTCATATTTGGTTATTAATTTTACCAAACAACTGAGGATATAATAAAGCTTTATGTCTTTTGTTTTAAGAAAGGCCGTAATTTTTTTAAGATAACCATGAGAAAAAGCGATAGCGTGGGGCGTTGCTCAACTGTCATCATAAATCGCGCGTGAAACGAGCGACGTGCTGGAAGTGCCTCTAGCGGCGTGGTGGAGAACCTATAATCTGTAGAACCGCTCTCACACGTCCGCGCGCTCAAACACAGTAATTACCGCGCAATCAGCCCTGCGAGATGAGAAGAGCGCGACGTGGACCAACCTGTTTATTATTAAATAATATTTGATTTCTACTCAAGTATACTTACTGTTCCTCGGCTCTCTTTTCTCTTTGAAATTCAGAGCTGTTGACTTTTGGTGTTCGGAGGTGAGATGTAATTGATTAAAACTTGCTACGAGGAGAGTTCATTTACAATTAATAGAATGGAACAAAATGCTTGAATATGTTTCTCCTTTACAAGGTTTTATAAATTATCTATTTATTAAATGTTTAGCTAATAATAGCTCCATAATTTCAAGAGGTGATCTATTTATAAAATATCTAAACTAAAACTCCCATAACCCGCCTCGGTGGCGTAGTTGGCTAACGCGCTAGTCGTGTTGAGCCCGACTGCCGAGGATGGGGAGATCGAGGTTCGAAAGGTTTTTCCTAAATAGTTTTCCACTCTCCGTCCACGCAAATGCGGGTTAACTTCCTTTATTCAACCTTCCCAATTCCTAATCCACTAGCGTAATTAGTACTAAAGCGTATAACCCGAACGGTTAGTTAGACGCGGTGCTAAATAATAATAATAATAATAATAATAATAATAATAATAATAATAATAATAATAATAATAATAA